>JAKZAN010000345.1:0-51020 GCA_023053545.1 Lepidurus packardi
CCTCGCCAACTCAACGTGCGTGAGTACTACTTCATGCCTCGTCCCTAACTGTTCGACCTGTTCTACTCCTCAGGTCTGCACTTCATGCTATACTGGCTTCTATTTAGCTTCGAGTGCCTGTTCACTCTGTCCCACCAACTGTTCTGAGTGTTCTTCAGCTTCCATCTGCACTGCCTGCTCCTCTGGCTTCACTCTCCTCGCCAACTCAACGTGCGTGAGTACTACTTCATGCCTCGTCCCTAACTGTTCGACCTGTTCTACTCCTCAGGTCTGCACTTCATGCTATACTGGCTTCTATTTAGCTTCGAGTGCCTGTTCACTCTGTCCCACCAACTGTTCTGAGTGTTCTTCAGCTTCCATCTGCACTGCCTGCTCCTCTGGCTTCACTCTCCTCGCCAACTCAACGTGCGTGAGTACTACTTCATGCCTCGTCCCTAACTGTTCGACCTGTTCTACTCCTCAGGTCTGCACTTCATGCTATACTGGCTTCTATTTAGCTTCGAGTGCCTGTTCACTCTGTCCCACCAACTGTTCTGAGTGTTCTTCAGCTTCCATCTGCACTGCCTGCTCCTCTGGCTTCACTCTCCTCGCCAACTCAACGTGCGTGAGTACTACTTCATGCCTCGTCCCTAACTGTTCGACCTGTTCTACTCCTCAGGTCTGCACTTCATGCTATACTGGCTTCTATTTAGCTTCGAGTGCCTGTTCACTCTGTCCCACCAACTGTTCTGAGTGTTCTTCAGCTTCCATCTGCACTGCCTGCTCCTCTGGCTTCACTCTCCTCGCCAACTCAACGTGCGTGAGTACTACTTCATGCCTCGTCCCTAACTGTTCGACCTGTTCTACTCCTCAGGTCTGCACTTCATGCTATACTGGCTTCTATTTAGCTTCGAGTGCCTGTTCACTCTGTCCCACCAACTGTTCTGAGTGTTCTTCAGCTTCCATCTGCACTGCCTGCTCCTCTGGCTTCACTCTCCTCGCCAACTCAACGTGCGTGAGTACTACTTCATGCCTCGTCCCTAACTGTTCGACCTGTTCTACTCCTCAGGTCTGCACTTCATGCTATACTGGCTTCTATTTAGCTTCGAGTGCCTGTTCACTCTGTCCCACCAACTGTTCTGAGTGTTCTTCAGCTTCCATCTGCACTGCCTGCTCCTCTGGCTTCACTCTCCTCGCCAACTCAACGTGCGTGAGTACTACTTCATGCCTCGTCCCTAACTGTTCGACCTGTTCTACTCCTCAGGTCTGCACTTCATGCTATACTGGCTTCTATTTAGCTTCGAGTGCCTGTTCACTCTGTCCCACCAACTGTTCTGAGTGTTCTTCAGCTTCCATCTGCACTGCCTGCTCCTCTGGCTTCACTCTCCTCGCCAACTCAACGTGCGTGAGTACTACTTCATGCCTCGTCCCTAACTGTTCGACCTGTTCTACTCCTCAGGTCTGCACTTCATGCTATACTGGCTTCTATTTAGCTTCGAGTGCCTGTTCACTCTGTCCCACCAACTGTTCTGAGTGTTCTTCAGCTTCCATCTGCACTGCCTGCTCCTCTGGCTTCACTCTCCTCGCCAACTCAACGTGCGTGAGTACTACTTCATGCCTCGTCCCTAACTGTTCGACCTGTTCTACTCCTCAGGTCTGCACTTCATGCTATACTGGCTTCTATTTAGCTTCGAGTGCCTGTTCACTCTGTCCCACCAACTGTTCTGAGTGTTCTTCAGCTTCCATCTGCACTGCCTGCTCCTCTGGCTTCACTCTCCTCGCCAACTCAACGTGCGTGAGTACTACTTCATGCCTCGTCCCTAACTGTTCGACCTGTTCTACTCCTCAGGTCTGCACTTCATGCTATACTGGCTTCTATTTAGCTTCGAGTGCCTGTTCACTCTGTCCCACCAACTGTTCTGAGTGTTCTTCAGCTTCCATCTGCACTGCCTGCTCCTCTGGCTTCACTCTCCTCGCCAACTCAACGTGCGTGAGTACTACTTCATGCCTCGTCCCTAACTGTTCGACCTGTTCTACTCCTCAGGTCTGCACTTCATGCTATACTGGCTTCTATTTAGCTTCGAGTGCCTGTTCACTCTGTCCCACCAACTGTTCTGAGTGTTCTTCAGCTTCCATCTGCACTGCCTGCTCCTCTGGCTTCACTCTCCTCGCCAACTCAACCTGCCTACCTACTCAATCCACTCCCCCAACGCCACTCTACCCATTAAATTAATCCTCTCCTATCCAACTCGTCTCCACCATTAAAGATCCCCTCAGCAATACCATTACATTTTCTCTCAAACTTCCCGATGTCCCTCACACTAACCTCTCTGACCTTAGCAAATACTTTAGTTTTTCTGATCATCGAATCACAAATGCTACTGTCACATATGATCCTCTAACTGGCCTCGTCTCTGCCATCATTCAATACAACTAGACTCTCCAAGACTCCTCCTTCTCGATCTCCTTTAATCCTCCCAACACTACCCTCAACTACACAACCACCTTCATTGTTGATCCCACTAACCTCCCTGCCACTCTAGAGACCCCTGAGACTTACCGCAAACTATATTCTCTCACCATCTCTTCCCAGGTACTCGTCTCCACCAGTCTCACTGGTCTCTTTCTCTCCTTCTTCTTCGGAGGTGGCAAGTTCATCGGAGTATAGATGGTAGGAGTAGTCCAGCTTGCCCACTTGGGTCTCCTCTTCCTCGATCCCATGCCAGCCTTCGCCTCTCCTCTCCTCCAATTCGGCCTCAGTCATGGTCCCACCAAGATATTCTACTCCTCCAGTCCCATCACCCTCAACAACACCTTGGACTTACCCCGTCGCTTCGTGACTCTTGGATTTGAGGCTTCCCTCGCCTCCAACTTCACTGCCCTCTTCCTCGTCCTCTGTGCCTGTCTGGTCCTCGCTGCCTCCCTCTTCAAACTGGCTCCCTTCTTCAAGAAGGAGAAGAAGTAGCCTTTCTCGTCCTTGCGCAGTCTGGGCTGGGTCTGTCTCTGCGAGTACTTGCTGACTCTCCTGCTCTTCGTCCAGTACCAGTTCTTCACCTCCTTCTTCCACTTCCTCAGCCACTACGACCAGGCTGACCTCCAGACTCTCAGTCTCTTCGAAGCCATCATAGTCCTGCTCTCTTTCGCTGGGACCGCCCTCCTCTTCAGGAAGGAGCTGCTCACGCCATACTTCGGGGACTACAAGAGTGCGTTCCATCCTTCTGCCTTCGCCCAGCACTTCTACTTCTGCCACCTGGCCTCGCGACTCCTCCTGCCTCTGCTCCTGGTCCTGGCCAGCAGTGAGCGTGTGGGTGCCTTCGGGACTCTGGCAGTGCCCGCGACGATGGCTGTGGTGGTGAGTGTGTCTCGTCCCTACCGACACTCCTACAACAACGTAAGGGCAGTGCTGAACGAAGTGTGCTCTGTGGTCACTCTGGGTCTGTATGGCTTTATGGGGCAGTCGACAGAGAGTCGTGACAGCCTGTCAGAGCCTGGAGTAATAGCTGTCTTGGCAATGACCCTAGTGATGGTACTGATGAATGTGGGATTGATGATAAAATATAAATGGGATACTCGGCAAGAGAGATTGAGGGTTCGCCAGGTTGCGCCAAAGACCCATCAAAAGCGAGCAGAGGAGTCAGACGCCAATAAAAATGACAATCAGAGAATTCAAACGGTAAATACGGAGGTTGACCTGAAGGCGTAGGATAACCAGATGAACTACTCGGGTGAGGGATTCACGCAGAAGCTGTAAGGGTGGGTATAAGTATGACAATGATTTGTAATCACCCAGAAGCTATAAAATTTAGTTCAGAAGTTATCACTTATATCGACCCTGGGAATACCAAAATCAGTAGAATCTATTCAGTATATTCAGTATCCCTGTTCGTCCGATAGTCTGTGTGTAAAGGATTACAATCTTTGAGTTTTAGAGGCTCTTCACAGCGCCCATTGCGATACACGGATATTCATAATGATTGGATATTGCCTTGAATCGGACGCCATATCTTTGTTATTGAATCACGGCTAGTCTTTTGAAGAGACAGGAATTCCAAGGAGTGCTAGACTTGATTAGGCTTCGAAAGCTGAGACTTGATTACTGTAACGAAAGAAACTAAAGGAGCCGTATTTTAAAGTGACTGGTTGTTATTTTGAGGCGAAATGAGTAATGAATTAATAGGAACTGTACGATCTCGTGTGTGTTAAACTCTGTGCCCTAAAACCATGGGCATTGCTCTTCTCTAGCTCTAAGCAAGAGCCTTGTCGAGACTGATTTTCCCATTCCCCTCGAATCACTTTTAAACTAACTTTAGAATTGGATATCTACCAGACCTAAAATCCCTCCTATGTTTATGGGAAGCAGTTATGTAAGTCCTAACTCTCGGGTCACAGCACTATGCACTTCTCGGCGATTCAGAGATCGTTAAGCATGACGTCTCTGGGACATCTTGGGAGTATGTGACTGGCTTCAGGCCTCTGTAATCTCCTGGTGCTTACTAGATGTTTTGTACCTGATCCACACAATCTTTCTTTATCTCCCATCGATAGTCTGAGTCTGCTATGGGATCCAACCTTGCTTGGCTGGTGTCCGTGGTTGTCCAAATGGGCATTGGAGAGGGGCACATGACCTTTGGACACTTTATATAATGCTGGGTTTTTGAAGAAATTCAATTTTGTTCGGACTATTCAAGAGGTGTGATATTTTCATGCTGGGAGATTTTGAGAGGGTCACTTTTGCTGCTGGCCGATGTGTTATACGAATTATTATGAGTCAATGCTGTCAGAAGTGTTTGGATAGCGGCGTCACGACGAACAGCACATTAAAGTCAGTTTAGTGTTTAGTTCAGCATCCAAGAAGCATTCTGACCACCCCATAATCATCATAAAGTCTATGCACTGCCAATAAAATTGAGTATTGGACTACAGTTTAATTTGCCAATATGCTGCTGCTGTTCTGAGCATACTCACTCGCTTGGCCGTTAGAATCCCAATAATACTGCCCCAGACTCTCTCCCTCCACAAAACTAAATACTCACTCCTAGACTCCCATCTAACTACACCCAAGACCCCTACCCCAACCCACCCCACTCCATGTCCCTCGACCAGCTCCAGTTCCTCAGCGAGGGCTACTTCGACACCGAACTAGACAACCTCTCCAAACCCATCTACGACCGCACCGACAAGGAACGCATCTCCAACATCCTCCCCTGCTTCGACTACCCCAACCCCAACCTCCAACTCGTCCACCAGCTCTGCGACAGTCTCCTCAAGTCCCAGGATCTCTACGCCCAGTTCAGGCACCTCCTCCTCGTCCACGAGATCATCGCACACACCCGCATCGGCAAACTCTACTTCCTCGACGTCTTCAGCCACCACTTCACCTTCGTCCAGGACTCCAGAGACCGGTTCGGCACTTACCTCGTGAACACGCTGGGCGAGCCCTACCTGCGCTACCTCAAGAAACTCTGCAGCGGAGCCGAAGTCTACAGCTTCTGCTCCTGTCCTCGGGAGATCAAGGTCGCCGACCCTTCCCTTTACTTTTGGGGCGCCATTAACATGCTCGACTACCCTCTCAGACTCCTAGCTGACAGCAAGCCCCTCATGAGCATCCTGTAGAAGACCTACCCTTTCTTCATGGACATCGTGGCCATGGTCGCATCCGACGCAGTCAAGATCTACGGCAAGATCCAGGGTCTTTCGCGTGTCCTGAAGGAGTCTGCGCCGAACAACCCCGCTGCCGGTCTGACCCTCGAGGCAGGCCAGGAGAGCATCAGCAAACTGACCCGAAAGGCCCAGACTGTACTCGACGACCCCTTCATCCAGAGCGAGCTGGAGGTCCCCGACGAACTGCGGAACGACCTGGTGATGACGGAGCTGAGTGCGTGCAAGGCGACGGAGTTTATGACGAGTCCCATCAAGCTGATGGAGAGTCTGAGCACTGAGAATGGGAGCAGGGTGTCCTGCGCAGTGACGAGCTTCGAGCAAATGTGATCAAGAGACGACTCCCTGTGAGTGGCAGAGTCTGACAGAATCTATGTTACGTTCAAACTACTTTTCCTATCATCCATTGAATACTGTACTTAGATGTAAAGCCCAAGATTTCCCTTTTTTCTAAACTCTATTGAGCTTAATAAACGCTATATGCCTTCAACCTCCACACGAACACCATCCAGTAGTTTTCTGGAATTTTTCATATTTTGTTAATTACAATGCATACTGTTAATAGCTCTCTGCCTGATAGTGAAGGCAAACAAGATTTGTTAGGTATTGAAAACTTTTGCAGTGGTTAATATATTTATGTTATGACATCATGTCGGCATCTTCATTCCTGGATGGTTCTCCTCAGTTTGTCAACGGGGAAGCCGTCTTTGGTCAGGTCAGCGATGATCGAGTCGTAGAGAGTTTGATCCATCACTGGGACGCGGGACAGGATCCAAAGGTAGGTATAGGTGGGGTTGGAGATCACAACGTGGGTGTAGTCCTTGTCCAGTCTAACAATCCAATACTGTCCACCAATATCGAGAGTCTGAACGAACTCAACCTTCAGCTTGGCGTTGGTCGCATCTTCAGGAATAGCAAGGCCGACAGACTCCACCAATTTACCACTGCGCTCGCACTTGTTATCAACTCTGATAGTACCATTGTTGTTGAGACCGTAGGTGGCAGTGGTCTTGATGCAGCCTCGTTCGAAGTAGAAGGGGATGACTGCTTGCTCATACCAGACACCAAGATATCGGGTGACGTTGACGTAGGGAACAGTCACCGGGGGAGTGGGAGGGACTGAGAGGTGGACCTGGAAGCAGGCGGCAGCAGAGGCGAGAGCGAGGATGATTAGGAGGGTGGGGAGGAACTTCATGGGAGTTAGATTTTGTAATTAAGTATTTTCTGAGAAATTGCTGGGGGAGGCAGCCTTAATAGGGCTGACGATCAGAAATTGCGGCAGGCGGAGAGGCTGTGGATATTTCTGGGGAGGCTAATTAAGTAGATTTGATGTTTCAACTCAATTATCATTCCGGATATTAGGATGTTGTTTATTTCCAAGTATCGGGAACAGACAGGATGAGATCGATCAGATTAAGTTGAGGAATGGGAGTATGGCAGGAAAGGTAGGACACTTATTTGTTGGATGCTGGCAAGAAGAAGCAACAGAAACCCACACGAGGTAGACAAAGAGCGTATGTGTGTGAAGAGGAAGGCGACTGATGGTGTGTGGTGTTATTGCCAAAGATGGAGATGAATGTGAGCTACAGGTTGAATCCGATGACAGATAAACAGAATAAAGTGATGTGTTCCGTACAGTCCTCTTCCGTACTTTGATCCCTGACAGACTAAACCAAGTATGGTTAAAAGAACAATAAAGCAATCAAATATGTTTAAACCCTTGGGCTAAGCCAATGCCACTATCTTGCTGGCAGCTAGTCTGATCTCCTCTAAAAATAGGATCCATAGTCGAATCATAGGAAGGAAGTTATCGATAATTATATTTAGGAACTCGATGCCTTTATTTAGTGCAGGCGATTCGAATTGGTAGAGGTTTCAGCCTCGAAGCCTTTAAGAATTATTGACAAGCTAAACAAAGTAAAAAGGAAATGCAGGAAGCAGATTGTAAAAATGTGTCTATTTACATAGAGTTGCCTTACTTCAATGGAGTCCCAGAGTTCAAGGTTGACAAGTCAATATGTACTTCACAAATTAGGAGCAGAAACCAATAAGAGCACCTCGGATTCATTATGATGGGTCTGCGCAGCTGATGTCTCGATAAGGTTAAAAAGAGAGAGGAAGCCAGAAAGAAGTGAGGTCAAAGGTCAGAAAGAATGGTTGTAGAGGTGTTGTTATTCATCCAGATATTAGAATCACAGCTACTGAAAATATGGACAAATGACCAAACGCATTACTAGGTTAGGCTGGTATAGTGAGACTCGCATGATTTAAATGATTCCCATTAATTTCTAAAATACTGATCATTATGGTCAACCCCCAATAATGAATAAACTCCATATCGCAGATGAAACTTAACACAACCAATCCCTTCATTAATGAATTGGGGTCGAAGAGCCTGTTTGCTGGTCTGATGGGTGGTGACCAAAATAGCTGCGAAGTAACACCGTCGACTCAAGACTGCCACCACCATATGCTCCATCAAATCCACCTCCAAAACTGATAGCTTCCCGGAATAGACAGCACTCCAAACCACTTAAACTGCTTACCTGTCTCCTCTACCAATTAGCAAGCAGTGACTCAGAAGTTATGTCCGCTTCGTTTCCCATGAGATGAGGCCACGACCCAGCAGATATGAGAGATCGACGCATGTGATAATTATATGTGAGAAACGAGCCTTCTTTCTGGATGGCAAAGGTTACAACACTGCTGAGTTCGACGTTTGGAGTGTTGCGTCAGGATGGATAACCCCGGGGATGGCAATTTATTGAAAAAGGAGAATGAATTTGAGAAATATGGAATGGTCCTGGAAGTGAATAAATAAGCTAGGACTTGAGTTAACTTTGGAGCTTATTATGCAAGAGTTGTTAGTTTATTTAGTTTATATTGGGTTTTAGCCGAATCAATGCTCATTGGTAGATAGACAGGTGGATTAACCAAGTAAATACAACCTCATAAAGAATCCACAAGAAATAAGTGTTCGACGAGTCTTTACTACGAGCTTCAGCTAACCTTTCAAAAACCAGTTATCGAATAGCCTTTCATACTCAGATAAAACAATTATAAATACTCCAACTCTCCCATTCTGCACAGTCCCCTCCCACTGACACAACCCTCCCAGGATCTACCCAGTAATTAGCCACTAACCTTTATCTGACACACCCTACTATTTCACGTATTTCTCCAATCGTTTCTCCTTCGTAGATGCCTTCACGAAACCTGCTCTTTTTACTGATCATCCTATTTGTTGCTTTTACTCCCTCCAGTTCCCAACATCCCCAATACGGCTACAAGCAACAATATACTGACATAACTGGTGCTGCCAAAAAGGTATATGTCACTGCCAACAACTCACACATGTACACCTGCGGAATGGATTCCCGAGCTCGCTACTACGCCTATAACTCAAGTCGCTCCGCTTATGAGCTCATCCAGACCCTCACTGACTCTTCCAAGCCCATCCAGAGTATCGCTGTGAGTGGCGACAGGCTTTTCTTGGTCACAGCAACAGAATAAAATAACTCTAGGGTCTACAAATTAGTAGGTGGATATTATCAGATTATCCAAAATCTGACCTTCACCAGTATCGTTTACTCGGTCTCATTCGATCCTAGCTACAAGCTCGTGTTGGCAGTGGGTAGCACCATCCTCTACTATAAATACAACAGTGCCACCTTTACCCTCACTCAGAACCTTACGCACGCTGCCAAGAACGTGAATTGTCTGGATTCTTCTGCCGATGGACTCACTCTTATCGCTGGCAGCTAAGACTTCTCTTTGCGAGTATACAAGTTTAGCGGGACCAGTTTTGTGTTAAGCCAGACGATCCCAGAACCCAACATAATTACCTCCGCCAGTATTTCTCCCGACAAGTCCTACATTTCCACGGGCAACAAAGATTTCAAAGCTCGAGTCTATAAGCTCAACTCCACTTCAGGAAACTACAGTCTTGGCCAGACCCTGATCGAAGGAACAAACTTTATTAATAGCATGAAGATTTCCGACGATAAAACAATGGTATTGAGCTCGAGTCAAGATGGCAAGACACGCATCTATATCTACGATACAATTACCTCCACTTTTATGTTTCTGCAGGTTCTTGCTTCTGACCCAAAAAATACAGTTTTAGTCTCCAACACTCATGATTTCATAGTCGATGGCGACAGCAAAGGCGTAGTTCGCTTCTACTATCAATGCCCGATAATGATTGCTAAGTGCGTCACCTGCACAGCTTCCAATAAATGCACTCTATGCGAAACAGACTATGTCGTCTCCGCCAAGAACTTCGCTCTGTGCCAACTCTGTAGTGTGGCTATTCCTTATTGCCAGAATTGCACCCACGCCACCCTCTGTGCTAGGTGCGTCACTGGATACTACATCTACGGTAGCAACTGCACGACCTGTACCACAGCTGGGTTGACTGTAGCAGATTTGTACTACTGTCAGTTCTGCAACAAAACTCTAGCGGGTTGCATCGCCTGCACCTCACCCACAGTTTGTACTGCTTGCAAAACAGGCTATATCCTAAACGATACCTTCCAATGCCAGCCCTGCAACCTTACACTTCCAGGATGCACAGTTTGCACCAGTCTCGATGCTTGCACTACATGCTCTTCCCCTTAATACTTGCTGAATGGCTCCATGTGCGAACATTGTAATGTTAGTCTTGCTGGATGTTTGGCTTGTCTCGACTCTGATACCTGCATTTAATGCACTGTGGGATACCATCTGAACTAGGACTTCATGGCCTGCAACTTGTGTTCGGATCTGATGCCCAACTGCGCCGAGTGTTCTTCGGAAACCAACTGCACGGCCTGCGCTGTTGACTACGTATTTGTAGCCAATGGCAGCTGTCTCCACTCCTCGCTCTGCCTCGTCCCCAACTGCACCAACTGCTCCCACCCCGAAGTCTGCGCCGCTTGTGACTCCAGCCTCTTCCTCCTCTCTGCTTCCGAGTGTGCTCCCTGCTCAGACTACTGCACAGGATGCGTCTCCAACTCCTCTTGCTACTAGTGCATCTCCGGGTACATCGTTGAAAAACAGGCCTGTGCCAAGGAGCCCCAGTTCCTCATGAAGCTGTTGTCAGCCACCAAGGACCCCTAAAGGAACAGACTCATCTGCACCCTCAGAATACCTTCTCTCGCCAGCTTCCAGGACCTCCAGGAACTCAGCAACTACTTGAGCATCAACGACTCTCGAGTCCAGGGAGCCACCTTCTCCTACGATCCAGTGGCTGATGTGGTTACTGCCCATCTGCCCTACAATGAGTCTCTGCAGTCTGCCACTCTCGTTCTCAACTTCGTACCTCCCATCGGACGAGCCGAGAACCTGACCTTCTTGGTGGATCCCGACAACCTCCCCGCCGTCTTCGAAACCGAAGAGACCTACGAGAAACTCAAGACCTTCAACGCCTACTCGAAGGTCCTTGTGTACACAAGCTTGGCAGGCTTCGCCGTCTCTCTTTATACTGGGGGGTTCATGGGATCGGAGATAACAGGGGTGGTCCAACTGATTCATCTGGGGGTTGTCTTCTTCGACCCTCCCCCCACAATGACTCTCCCCTTACTGCGACTATCCCCCATCAATAGTGTCAACAGGATCCTCAGTGAAAACACAACAGAGACTGCCTTACCTAGAAAATTCAGAGCTTTAGACTTTGAACTACCCCTCGTCTCCAACTTCTCTGGCATGTTTGTGGTGCTAATTGTTCCTGTGGCAGTCGCTTTTATTCTTTTCCTCGTCTCCGGGATCTCGTACACCCATACCATTTAATTAAGGTAGCTGGCGTTCGTCTGGGTCTGTGACCACACCCTAACAGCTTCTCTGTTCGTCCAGTACCAATTCATCATGTCTTTCTTGCTTTTTGTCAGACACTACAATCAGTCAGATGAAGACTTAAGAGGTTTCAGCATATTTGAGACAGTTATTACTCTTTTCTAGCTCTCCGCATCAGCCATACTATTCGCATATCCCAAACTCCAGCCCTACTTCAGAGACTTCAAGAGTGCTTTCCACCCAACACCCTTCGCCCAGCACTTCTACTACTTTTACATGCTCTAAAGGCTCATCTTACCAGTAATCTTGGTCTTTGCCAGCGGAGGAGCTACAGGGGTATTCGGGGCAGTGGCAGTTCCGGCTTTCATGACGGTAGTATTGACGATTTCCCGACCTTATAGGCATAAGTACAATAATTTGCGCGCGATTTTGAACGAAGTGTGCTCAGTGGGAATCCTCGGGCTGTATAGTGTTATGCAGTACTACCCTGTGTTGTTAGGAAGTAGCAATGAGTCGATCGTAGGCGGGATCCTCATTGGGACTTAAGTCTTGGTGGTGCTGAATATCCTGTGCATGATAAAGTACAAATGGGACATTAGACAAGAGGACAGGAATTAGCGAAAGGTGACACCCATTGCAGAGAGTAAAGTCATAGAGAAGAAAGGGATTGAGAAAGGCAATGTCGAAGAGACATAGATGGACATGAAGAACGAGTTGGAGGTGTCTTTGGGACAGTTGCAGCAAAAAACAATGGAGGGGAATCTGGAGGATTTATGGGAGACTGCTGAGCATGTCTAATGCTTGGAAGAAACAAAAGGTTGATGCTTTGTGTACCCTAAGAGGGTTGTTGTTTATTCCGACCGATGGATTGTATCTGATGTGCATTGAATTGTTGGGAAGACAGTTGTAGATAACCATGATTAGGGAATTGGCTTTTTGGATTTGGTTGGTGCCTGGTTTAGGCGATAAAATGATTTCGGAGTTGCTGGGATCCAATAACTGCTTCTTCGAAATCTGTTGGAGAGTCGGACCACGCCGAATTCTGTCTGAAGATCAGAAGAAGCAACGCAACAGGATAAGCCAATCAACGGAAACAAGAATACTCCTTTTCTAGGAAATGAATAGGCAAGTCATGGATTGTTGATCTAGATATTTGCTTTAAATTTAATCGGTAAGACCGGAGCATTCTCCCCGGCTGAGACATCCTTCGAGTTAGACTATCCACTATGGACGATAAAGAAATATGTCTGAGAGGAATGGGTTATCATTATCTAGGTTTCTCTGCATGGCCCATTCTCTCAGCAAATATTGTAATCATCAAATGCCAATATTTGTTTTTATATTAAAAGGAAGAATCGGTTTAGGAATCAAAAATCTAAGCAGACTCCCCGCTGATGGGCACTGCTCTTCAGGATTGAGAGTGTTGGTCTAGGCCGTGGATCTTTACAAGACTTTCCGCGGATGCTTCTCTACGCTGCAATGTGCATCGACTTCAGGCTATCTTACGATTACTAAACGATCCCAATACGACAAAAATAATCAAGAGGTAAGTTTGAGGTTTGAATCTATAGACAAGGTGCTAACCAGCATATTTTTGGGGTTTAATGATGGAACTTCTAGATTGAATTCTGCTTCAACACTGTTCAGAAGCGAGCTATCCCTACAGCTATCTCCTCTGTGAAAATCAGAATCTGAATCTATGCACTCCTGTGGATGCAAGGTAGATGCTGGAGTTAAGAAACGAGGCAGCTTGGGAGGGCGAAACCATGAACTTGGACGGAGGTAAAGGTGCAGTGAATGGCAAGGAGTGGGTTGAGTCTGAGAATGCTACTGTTTTTAAAATGAAGCCTGTTTTGTTTGTTCCTGTTTGTTTCTAAGTATAGGACATTCTAAGATATAGGAGTGCAGAAACTAACCTAACTCGTTAGATTTAAGGAGAGCGACATTATAATGTTAACTGGAATAATGAATGCTATTGTTGTGTAAGGCATCGAGTTCAATTATCATTGTATTTAAAATCCATGCCCCTCTAAAGTCTAACAGTCGGTGTCCCTTCCTTTAAAAATACCATTTTCTTTCCTCAAACTTAATATACGTCTCAGACATATTTATTCAGTTGCCTGATAAATAATCTCCCTAAATATCAACCCCTCTGCTCCTTCACTCACAGGTAAAAATCCACGATTCCCCTCCACCACGTCCCGCAAACCCGACAATCCCATCTATCTCTTTCTCTATTCGTTTCCTTTCATTCTTAATAATATAATTCTTGTTAACTTCCATGCCTTAGAACTTAAGATGACTTCAATACCCTCTATCTTCATCGCCATCCTGTCCCTAATGGTTGTCCTGCCCACATGCGATTGCCATTATGGTCTAATGCTTAAACTCAGCAATACCACCTCAGCGATTGGCGGATTGCACTTTTCCGAAGATAATTACATCATTTCGGGAAGCTCAGACAAACTGACCCGTGTCTTTTCCTTTAATAGCACCCTCAATAACTTCGATCTCATCCAAAACATCACTGACCCCACCAACAGTGTGAAGGATCTCTCAGTGAATGCAGACAGAACAGTTATCGCTACTGTCAGTGATTACAATATCACTCGAATTTACACACTCGTAAGTGGATCCTATTCGCTTCTGCAGACCATAACAATTGGAACCACCTCCACCCTACTTTCGTCGGTGGCTCTGGATCCGAGCGGCCAAAAACTCATCATCGCAGGGCAAAGCAAGCTACTCTTCTATAAATTTGATGGGTCTTTATTCGTACAGACTCAGGATCTATTGCTAACTAGTAGCTACTATGGCTACCTGGATTTCTCAGGCGATGGATTGACTTTGGCTGTGGTCGGCAACACGACCTACCTCGACATCTACAAGTACAACGGAAGCCACTTCAACATCATGCAGAGAATAAAACAGACGTATTCAATCTATTATTGTGCTATGACCCCAGACACGAACTTCATCGCTATTGCTGGTAATTTTGTGCGCCAGATCATCTACAAATTCGACCCATCTACAGGCCAATACGTTTTCTTTCAATAGTTGGCTGATGCTGGTGACGTTTCTACCCGCATTAGGGCAGCCTACGACAATGTCACTTTTGTCATAGCTGGGAGAAGCACTCGAGCCCATTTTTATACTTACAATCCAAATGATAATGCCTTCATTCTCATCCAAAATTGGAACACCTTCGCAGCAAAATCAGTCTCAATTTCCCATGACAAGACCTACTTATTGTTTGGAGATGGCTCCGGCAATGTTCACGTCTACCGCCCCTGTGAACTCATCATGTCAGGCTGTTCGATCTGCACCAACTATACGAAATGTACAGCATGTTTCGCTGGCCTCGTTGTCTCCCCCACCAATAGTACCCTTTGCCAACCCTGCAACACAACTTATCCTGAATGCGTATCTTGCACCACGATCAGTATATGTACTCTCTGTAACACGGGATACTACATATACGCTAATGGTTGTAATGCATGCACAAGTCCAGAGTTCATAATAATAAACTCAACCAAATGTCAACTATGTAATACCACACTACTTAATTGTAAGAGTTGTAGTAACACGACTGTCTGCACTGCCTGCTCCTCTGGCTTCACTCTCCTCGCCAACTCAACGTGCGTGAGTACTACTTCATGCCTCGTCCCTAACTGTTCGACCTGTTCTACTCCTCAGGTCTGCACTTCATGCTATACTGGCTTCTATTTAGCTTCGAGTGCCTGTTCACTCTGTCCCACCAACTGTTCTGAGTGTTCTTCAGCTTCCATCTGCACTGCCTGCTCCTCTGGCTTCACTCTCCTCGCCAACTCAACGTGCGTGAGCTACTACTTCATGCCTCGTCCCTAACTGTTCGACCTGCTTCTACTCCTCAGGTCTGCACTTCATGCTATACTGGCTTCTATTTAGCTTCGAGTGCCTGTTCACTCTGTCCCACCAACTGTTCTGAGTGTTCTTCAGCTTCCATCTGCACTGCCTGCTCCTCTGGCTTCACTCTCCTCGCCAACTCAACGTGCGTGAGCTCTACTTCATGCCTCGTCCCTAACTGTTCGACCTGCTCCTCTCCTCAGGTCTGCACTTCATGCTATACTGGCTTCTATTTAGCTTCGAGTGCCTGTTCACTCTGTCCCACCAACTGTTCTGAGTGTTCTTCAGCTTCCATCTGCACTGCCTGCTCCTCTGGCTTCACTCTCCTCGCCAACTCAACGTGCGTGAGCTCTACTTCATGCCTCGTCCCTAACTGTTCGACCTGCTCCTCTCCTCAGGTCTGCACTTCATGCTATACTGGCTTCTATTTAGCTTCGAGTGCCTGTTCACTCTGTCCCACCAACTGTTCTGAGTGTTCTTCAGCTTCCATCTGCACTGCCTGCTCCTCTGGCTTCACTCTCCTCGCCAACTCAACGTGCGTGAGCTCTACTTCATGCCTCGTCCCTAACTGTTCGACCTGCTCCTCTCCTCAGGTCTGCACTTCATGCTATACTGGCTTCTATTTAGCTTCGAGTGCCTGTTCACTCTGTCCCACCAACTGTTCTGAGTGTTCTTCAGCTTCCATCTGCACTGCCTGCTCCTCTGGCTTCACTCTCCTCGCCAACTCAACGTGCGTGAGCTCTACTTCATGCCTCGTCCCTAACTGTTCGACCTGCTCCTCTCCTCAGGTCTGCACTTCATGCTATACTGGCTTCTATTTAGCTTCGAGTGCCTGTTCACTCTGTCCCACCAACTGTTCTGAGTGTTCTTCAGCTTCCATCTGCACTGCCTGCTCCTCTGGCTTCACTCTCCTCGCCAACTCAACGTGCGTGAGCTCTACTTCATGCCTCGTCCCTAACTGTTCGACCTGCTCCTCTCCTCAGGTCTGCACTTCATGCTATACTGGCTTCTATTTAGCTTCGAGTGCCTGTTCACTCTGTCCCACCAACTGTTCTGAGTGTTCTTCAGCTTCCATCTGCACTGCCTGCTCCTCTGGCTTCACTCTCCTCGCCAACTCAACGTGCGTGAGCTCTACTTCATGCCTCGTCCCTAACTGTTCGACCTGCTCCTACTCCTCAGGTCTGCACTTCATGCTATACTGGCTTCTATTTAGCTTCGAGTGCCTGTTCACTCTGTCCCACCAACTGTTCTGAGTGTTCTTCAGCTTCCATCTGCACTGCCTGCTCCTCTGGCTTCACTCTCCTCGCCAACTCAACGTGCGTGAGCTCTACTTCATGCCTCGTCCCTAACTGTTCGACCTGCTCCTCTCCTCAGGTCTGCACTTCATGCTATACTGGCTTCTATTTAGCTTCGAGTGCCTGTTCACTCTGTCCCACCAACTGTTCTGAGCCTGTTCTTCGGCTTCCATCTGCACTGCCTGCTCCTCTGGCTTCACTCTCCTCGCCAACTCAACGTGCGTGAGCTCTACTTCATGCCTCGTCCCTAACTGTTCGACCTGCTCCTCTCCTCAGGTCTGCACTTCATGCTCATACTGGCTTCTATTTAGCTTCGAGTGCCTGTTCACTCTGTCCCACCAACTGTTCTGAGCCTGTTCTTCGGCTTCCATCTGCACTGCCTGCTCCTCTGGCTTCACTCTCCTCGCCAACTCAACGTGCGTGAGCTCTACTTCATGCCTCGTCCCTAACTGTTCGACCTGCTCCTCTCCTCAGGTCTGCACTTCATGCTCATACTGGCTTCTATTTAGCTTCGAGTGCCTGTTCACTCTGTCCCACCAACTGTTCTGAGTGTTCTTCAGCTTCCATCTGCACTGCCTGCTCCTCTGGCTTCACTCTCCTCGCCAACTCAACGTGCGTGAGCTCTACTTCATGCCTCGTCCCTAACTGTTCGACCTGCTCCTCTCCTCAGGTCTGCACTTCATGCTATACTGGCTTCTATTTAGCTTCGAGTGCCTGTTCACTCTGTCCCACCAACTGTTCTGAGTGTTCTTCAGCTTCCATCTGCACTGCCTGCTCCTCTGGCTTCACTCTCCTCGCCAACTCAACGTGCGTGAGCTCTACTTCATGCCTCGTCCCTAACTGTTCGACCTGCTCCTACTCCTCAGGTCTGCACTTCATGCTATACTGGCTTCTATTTAGCTTCGAGTGCCTGTTCACTCTGTCCCACCAACTGTTCTGAGTGTTCTTCAGCTTCCATCTGCACTGCCTGCTCCTCTGGCTTCACTCTCCTCGCCAACTCAACGTGCGTGAGCTACTACTTCATGCCTCGTCCCTAACTGTTCGACCTGCTCCTACTCCTCAGGTCTGCACTTCATGCTATACTGGCTTCTATTTAGCTTCGAGTGCCTGTTCACTCTGTCCCACCAACTGTTCTGAGTGTTCTTCAGCTTCCATCTGCACTGCCTGCTCCTCTGGCTTCACTCTCCTCGCCAACTCAACGTGCGTGAGCTCTACTTCATGCCTCGTCCCTAACTGTTCGACCTGCTCCTCTCCTCAGGTCTGCACTTCATGCTATACTGGCTTCTATTTAGCTTCGAGTGCCTGTTCACTCTGTCCCACCAACTGTTCTGAGTGTTCTTCAGCTTCCATCTGCACTGCCTGCTCCTCTGGCTTCACTCTCCTCGCCAACTCAACGTGCGTGAGCTCTACTTCATGCCTCGTCCCTAACTGTTCGACCTGCTCCTCTCCTCAGGTCTGCACTTCATGCTATACTGGCTTCTATTTAGCTTCGAGTGCCTGTTCACTCTGTCCCACCAACTGTTCTGAGTGTTCTTCAGCTTCCATCTGCACTGCCTGCTCCTCTGGCTTCACTCTCCTCGCCAACTCAACGTGCGTGAGCTCTACTTCATGCCTCGTCCCTAACTGTTCGACCTGCTCCTCTCCTCAGGTCTGCACTCGCTGCAATGTTGGCTATTCGCTTCTTAATCAACTATGTGTATAAATTCCAGCTACTTCTCGTCTCTAGCTTCTATCCATTACCAAAGATCCATTTAGTAACTCTATTGTTTGTAATATCAGAATCCGAGCTATTGGTGCGACATTCTCGACTTCTCAGGACACTAGCAAATACCTTAGCTCTAACGACTCTCGCATCTCGAATGCTACCTTCTCATTTGACTCTGTAACTGGTCTCGTTTCTGCTATTTTCTAGTATAATCAGAGTCTTCAAAACTCATCGATTTCCATCTCATTCAATCCTCCTAACGCTACTCAAAACTAAATTGCCTTTTTTATAGTCAATCCCCACAACAACTTGCCAGCTATCGTACAGAGCCAAGACACTTATCAAAGACTCTATTCTTTAGATACCTTTTCACGAGTTCTTTCTTGCATCGGTATCGCTGGCCTTTTGTCTACCTTCTTCTTGGGTGGAGGTAGATTCATTGGAGTCGAAATGTTAGGCGTAATCCAGCTGGCACACATAGGACTCTTAGCCGTAGACCCTATGCCTTATTTTGCCTCTCCTCTCCTCCAGCTGGGTATTACTCAAGGTCCTACAAAACTGCTTACATTCACAAGCTCGAATGTCTTAGATCTTCCCCGCCGCTTCACGGCTCTAGGTTTCGAGGTTTCTCTGACATCCAACTTCAATATTTTATTCATAGTTCTCTGTGTCGTCTTGCTCCTAGTCATCAGTTTGATGAAGGCTTCCCAGTTTAGTACTTAGAACAAAAAGAATTTACAACAATTAAGTTGGCTGTGTTTGTGCGAATACATGCTAACTCTACTTGTGTTCATACAGTACCACTTTTTCACTTCCTTTTTCTACTTCGTAGACCACTATAGTCAGTGTGAACTCAATGACAAGAGTTTAAGTATCTTTGCGGTTGCCATCACCTTACCTTGCTATGTTATCACAGTCCTTCTCTTCAGATCTAAGCAGCCCTAGGCTTGGTTTAAGGATTACAAAACTGCTTTTAACCCAACATTTTTAGCTCAACACTTTTACTTGTGCTATATTGTTCAACGAGCAGCCTTACCAGCCGTGCTGGTCTTCGCGAGTAATACAACAATTGGTGCTTTTGGTGCTATGGGGGTGTCTGCTATCATGGCCATCATAGTCTCGGTGTCCCGCCCATACAGACACATGTACAACAATGTGCGAGCCTTCCTAAATGAAGTGAGTTCAATCATGACTCTGTGGCTGTACGTATTAATGAGGCAAAGTTCTGGCTTTGAAAAAGAAACAGGGGAGTTTATCGTGATGATTGTATTGGTTCTCAATCTGATAGTCGTCCTGATGAATTTGGCAATGTTGTTGAAGTACAGGCAGGACATGAAAAAGGAGAATGATAATCGGAAGAAAGTGACTCCAGCAGCGAGGGAAGATACCGACCAGTGCAGGGAGAAGACTGAGGAGTGCAAGATGGACTAAGTGGTAGCGAATTGTTCGATTAATGTGTTGAACTAGCAAGAGCCTTCCTCCCAACAGGAGAGCAAACCGTGATGATGATCGTAACTACATGATTTCCTGGCCATAGAAACTGTAGAATTTGATAACCGAATCAAACATACAAATTGATACAGTACTCAGACATTTTCATTGAACTTTGGATAATGAATCATATCTAAAACCTGAGATCTATGATTTGTGGGCTGGATTTATAGTGAACTGGCTGCTCCATAGCTATCCAGTCGTAATGATAGTCCCAGGATCATAGGATAATGGAATGAGTGAGTTCATGCCTCCAACAAATCATTAGTTGATGGTATGTTTAGTTCAGCATCCAAGAAGCATTCTGACCAACCCACGAGCATCATAAATTCTATGCACTGCCAATAAAATTGAGTATTGGACTACAGTTTAATTTGCCAGTCTGCTGCTGCTGTTCTGAGCATACTCACTCGCTTGGCCGTTAGAATCCCAATAATACTGTCCAAGACTCTCTCCCTCCACATAACTAAATACTCACTCCTAGACTCCCATCTAACTACACCCAAGACCCCTACCCCTACCCCACTCCACTCCATTCCATGTCCCTCGACCAGCTCCAGTTCCTCAGCGAGGGCTACTTCGACACCGAACTAGACAACCTCTCCAAACCCATCTACGACCGCACCGACAAGGAACGCATCTCCAACATCCTCCCTTGCTTCGACTACCCCAACCCCAACCTCCAACTCGTCCACCAGCTCTGCGACAGTCTCCTCAAGTCCCAGGATCTCTACGCCCAGTTCAGGCACCTCCTCCTCGTCCACGAGATCATCGCGCACACCCGCATCGGCAAACTCTACTTCCTCGACGTCTTCAGCCACCACTTCACCTTCGTCCAGGACTCCAGAGACCGGTTCGGCACTTACCTCGTGAACACGCTGGGCGAGCCCTACCTGCGCTACCTCAAGAAACTCTGCAGCGGAGCCGAAGTCTACAGCTTCTGCTCCTGTCCTCGGGAGATCAAGGTCGCCGACCCTTCCCTTTACTTTTGGGGCGCCATTAACATGCTCGACTACCCTCTCAGACTCCTAGCTGACAGCAAGCCCCTCATGAGCATCCTGTAGAAGACCTACCCTTTCTTCATGGACATCGTGGCCATGGTCGCATCCGACGCAGTCAAGATCTACGGCAAGATCCAGGGTCTTTCGCGTGTCCTGAAGGAGTCTGCGCCGAACAACCCCGCTGCCGGTCTGACCCTCGAGGCAGGCCAGGAGAGTATCAGCAAAATGATCCGAAAGGCCCAGACTGTGCTCGACGACCCCTTCATCCAGAGCGAGCTGGAGGTCCCCGACGAACTGCGGAACGACCTGGTGATGACGGAGCTGAGTGCGTGCAAGGCGACGGAGTTCATGACGAGTCCCATCAAGCTGATGGAGAGTCTGAGCACTGAGAATGGGAGCAGGGTGTCCTGCGCAGTGACGAGCTTCGAGCAAATGTGATCAAGAGACGACTCCCCTGTGAGTGGCAGAGTCTGAGAGAATCAATGTTGCGTTCGAACTACTTTCCCCTCCGTCTATCATATCTTGTGGCCGGAGGTATAGTCTATTGAGCTTAATTGAAATCCCTTAAGCTCTTTTCCAA
The DNA here is from genome assembly GCA_023053545.1 of Lepidurus packardi. NCBI lineage: Eukaryota > Metazoa > Arthropoda > Branchiopoda > Notostraca > Triopsidae > Lepidurus > Lepidurus packardi. The sequence goes on from JAKZAN010000345.1 coordinate 21,367, forward strand.
CATAATAAAATCGATTCTCCAGTAGTTTTCTGGATTTTTTCATATTTTATCCAATTAGAATGCAAAGTGCTAATGGCATTATCCAACCTATTGGTCAAAAGAAGCAAGACTTGGTATTGAAAACTTATGTACTGGTTGATATATTTATGTTATGACATCATGTCGGCATCTTCACTCTTGGATGGTTCTCCTCAGTTTGTCAACGGGGAAGCCGTCTTTGGTCAGGTCAGCGATGATGGATTGGTAAAGGGCTTCATCCATCACGGGGGCACGTGACAGAATCCAAAGGTAGGTGTAGGTGGGGTTAGAGATCACAACGCGTGTGTAGTCCTTGTCTAGTCTAACAATCCAATACTGGGCACCGATATCGAGGGTCTGAACGAACTCAACCTTCAGCTTGGCGTTGGTCGCATCTTCAGGGATAGCAAGGCCGACAGACTCCACGATCTTACCACTGCGCTCGCACCTGTTGTCAACTCTGATAGTACCATTGTTGTTGAGGCCGTAGGTGGCAGTGGTCTTGATGCAACCTCGTTCGAAGTAATAAGGGATGACTGCTTGCTCATACCAGACACCAAGATATCGGGTGACGTTGACGTAGGGAACAGTCACCGGGGGAGTGGGAGGGACTGAGAGGTGGACCTGGAAGCAGGCGGCAGCAGAGGCGAGAGCGAGGATGATTAGGAGGGTGGGGAGGAACTTCATGGGAGTTGTTGGGATTTTGTAATTAAGTAATTTTCTGAGAAATTGCTGGGGGAGGGCAGCCTTAATAGGGCTGACGATCAGAAATTGGGGCAGGGGGAGAGGCTGTGGATATTTCTGGGGAGGCTAATTAAGTAGATATGGTAATTTTGAGTATTGGGAATGGATGAGGAGAGAGGATTAACAGCATAGGATTCTAATATGAATTTTAATCGTCTAAGAGGTTGGATACTTGCTGAATGAAATATAATCTGTCTTTTCTTAGAAACTAGGTGATCCGTCAATATGAACTGGTAGGAAGCAACTCTAAACTCGAATTCGGCTTGAAGGAATGATGCGAATACCTCCAGGGAAGAAGAACAATCAACTTCCAATGGGATTGACCGGGTACGTTGTTTTTTGTTCTTCAACCATCATTTTTTCAATACTTTATGTCATCTACTTTGGTGTTGTCGTTTTAATCTCACTCCTTATTTGATTTAATTGATCTATGCAAAGGGTTAGACTTAGTCGATATCTCTCCTATCGTTTTCTCAGTCCATTATCTTTAAAATAATAACTCAATGCTACTCATTTTTAACAGTATACCCTATTGAATATTTGTATATTTTATGTCTCCCTCCCTCTACATTTGCCTTCAATCAATAATACGCCAATATCATTATTTTTGCAGTCCCATCTATCACGTCCAATGCGTTCCACAAGCACTATAATCGCCTTCCCTAAATTCGATATCTCTCTTCCCAAAGGCAAGATCCTAGAATGTCAGACCTGCAATAAACAGTTCTCCTTCATGGTCCGAGAACATCTGTGCAAGAGATGCTATCGATCATTATGTGATGAATGTGGCTCCGCACGCATCTACTGTTATTCCGATAAGCTTAACAAACGCGGCCTCCATAAAATATGCAGCTATTGCGTACCCGACAGCGAGTTTATCAAGAACTATGTGCAGCACTACAAACTGGCTTATACAGTGGACAGCGAAATTGCCAAGATCTGGAAGAATAGGTTAAGCAAGAGATCGAATACTAGTAGTAGTATTGTGGAAGGCAATAGCAATGGCAATAACAAAAACCTGATCTTGGCTGATTCAAGGATCGACTCCAATATTGGATTGTCGGAGGATGCGTTGGAAGAGTTATGGCAGAGCTGCAACTACTCTTTCCGATAATTCATCGGCACCCTACTCTTTTAGAAAAAACCTATAGAAATCGTCAACCCCCTCAATACAGCACTAGCGCAGGTACTTCGGCAGTTCCCTGAATCGAAGACTGGGTAGATTAGTTACCCCCTATTGTTTCTGCTGTGTTGTGCCTCTGTCGAAAGTGCCACCTTCATCATGTTGGAGCTACTGGCTCTTCAGAAAAAATCTCCATCAGCCAACTCCAAGGATAATATATTCAAGTATCTTAAAATAATGGAATGTACCCAATAGTAGATGTCCCGCATCGTTGACTATTTACTCTATAGCCGGATCAGATTAGTTTCGCAGTTCGGCATGAACTGTCTGAGCTTCGAATCCTCATTGTACATACTCGACCTAGTTATCACCAAACGAGACATGAAGGAATTAGACCGTTTCTTGGCTTCTCTCATGTACTTCCATAGAAAAGCTTTGGTCAGACTAGGCGATAATAATAAGGAGATCGATGCATACCTTTTGAAGAATGATAACGTCAAGTCCATCGAAAAAATCGCCGCAGATCTATTCAAAAAAGAGACCAAAATGGTAGAGGAGCAATCCTCGCCCATTTCTAAGGCTAAAAAGAATAGTTTGGACTATGAGGATAGCACTGAACTTGACAACAGTCTGAGGGTGACCCCTGTTTTACGTACCCCGGATCAATCTTAAAGGTAGGCGTAGGCCTCTTCTTAAGCGAGTAAATTATCAGGCTATAACATAATGGAACCTTCTAACGCAGAGTCACCACGGATACGATAGGATCAGATAGTGCTAGAATACCAAATCATCAATACAGAACTAAAATAACAACTTTAATTATTGAAGTAAAAGAACCTCAAGCTCGAGTAAAAAATATCAATCCAAGACATAACATTGGGCGAGCTCCTAAAAGATGCAGTCTTGGCCAAGTAGCCAGAACGCAAATTGCTAGCAGTGGAAAGGTAGCTGCAGAGATAGCGGTCAGCAAGAAACAAGGCCGAGAAATAGCTGCAGGAGTGCATTGCTGGTATCGAAAAAGATAGGGTCGCAATTCTCGAACGCAGTAGATAGGAACATGCTAGCCAGATAGCAGGAATACAGAAAATCCAATAATAGAAAATGGCAAACATGAAGGCAGAGTACAAATAAAAACTAGAAGCTCTTTCGGAACAGACGAGCGCAAAGAAAGAAACAGAGGAGGACCTTGATACGAAAAAGGAATCTTAAAAAGCTATTAGTAAAAAATTGGAAGATTTGGAAGCGAAGGTTCGAGAAGCGTAGAGTCAACTCCAGGAAAAGGCCAAGGAGTGTAAATCCACCAGGAAATAGGTCTAAAGGTTGGAAAATGAGCTAGGAAGCATGACTCAGTAGCTGGAAAAAGCAAATAAATCTACCAATGAGGTATTGGAGAAACTGAAGCAAAGGGAAGCAGAGATGGCGAAGAATGGGGAGAAAGCAAAGCAACTGCTGACTCTCGAATAGGCAGAAGCGAAGTACAGCAAGACTATCGAGGATCTGAAGAACCAGCTAGGAACTGTGGTCAAAACAAAAGACAAACAACTAGAGTAGTTAAGAAAGTAGGCGAGAAAGCTATCAGAAACAAATAACTAGCAGCAACAAATCCTCAGCCAGAGCCAATAATAGTGCAGGAAGCAGGGTCAAAGAATCCAGAAACTGGAAAAATAGAACGATCAAGTGAAGACACGCATTAAGAATCTAGAGTCCACTCAATCAAATAGTAATGCTGCCTCCAGGGTCGATGAATAGAAATAGGAAGAACTAAACCAGCTCCAGAATGAAAACAGTCAGCTTGCTAGCTTACTGAAGGAGAAAAACAGTAAATTTGATAGTCTGGCTCGGCAGCTCAGAATGCTTGAGTTCCAACTCGAGGAGAGCAATAGGTAAAACAGACTCAAACAGGAGGAGATCGATGCATATAGGCTCAAAGCTGTTCAACAGATTCCTTTGTCGGCGGCTGATCCTGAATAGGCAAAAAAGATCCTGTAGAAGCTTATCAAATAGAAGAAGAATCTGGAGATGACAACTGAGTTGAAAGTGGAACAAGTAAATCAACTGCTATAAGAGAAGGTGGTGTTAGAAACCCAAAACAAGGGATTAAAAGAATAGAAGGATAAACTGATGGCTAAACTGGACCAACTCAGCAAGAGCCTCATGGAGGAGGAATAGGCCATGATATCAGATAGCCAGACAGAGTTCGAACAAAGACAGTCCCGATGCACTCCACAGTGATCGCGAATGAATCATAAGAGCTTAAGCTATAAACTAATTAACAATTTAGTTACGTCTGCCTCATTTTCAATATAAGTAGATGTCACTTTTATTCTCTTTTCATGAGCATAGCACTGGAGCTCATTGGTCACCAGCCCGAGAAGCCTGAGTTTGGGTATAGACTATCATTTAGCTCTCGTATCTGCGCATGTCTTGCCGGTAGAGCTCACCGTATTTATTCTTGGTTTCTTCGGGCAGTGTGTGCCACTCCTGGCCAACAAGTTTCGATATTTCCGAAAGTGAAAGTGCTGAGTATGCGATGGTGACTGTTGGTATGGAGTGTTACTGGGATGCTTTTCGACGTACTCGTGTTTTTTCTCCTTAAAGTAATGGATGTAGGGTCCTGTTGGTTTTTTGGGCCTCTGAGGATCTTTAGACTCCTTCTTCTCCTTCCTGCTAAACGCTACATGATGTGAGTTTGGCGCAGAAATCAATTGGGATGTGTCCTTTTTGCTTGAAGAATGCTTCTTGAATTTCTTTATTTTCTCATGGCTTTGGCAATTAGATAGGCAGTTTGGAAAATCGCGTTACCTTTTAGACTTGGAAGTATGCTGTAGTGTGCTAAAATGTCTCGGTCTGTCAGACTCTTGCTACTATGGTGATTATTATCAGGTTGGGGGGATCGTCTGATTAGGGGGATACATTTTTGTTCTTATTTTTAGAAGGCAGCGAAGAGTGTTCATGCAAGGGATTATTTAGGACGGAAGCAGCAGTCGCAGGGTCAGCCAGTCGAGTCATGAAGTCAACGAATTTATAGGCGAAGTCATTCAACTAAACATGGGATGTACGGTAGTATGTGGTAAATGTTTGGTCGGAAGCAAATGATGGAGAGAGCTAGGGAAACATAGAGTATCGGTAGAATAGTCGGGAAGATGATGTGATTGTGGAATGGGAATGGGAGTGTTTAGGAAAATGGGGATTTTACGTATCGAGTGATTTCTGCCATTTAGGGTATTTGGGAATTGCGCCGAGTCGTCTGAGGTTGAATAAACTATTGATTATGCCTCGATATATTTGTTAAAAGGAGTCTGGCACACAATATTTGCATGCGGTCTGTCTACTCTACTACTTCCTTAACTCATATTAGAGAACATGCCCACTGCTTCGGCAACAATTACTATTTCGAATATCGAATATATATACCCATCAAATCACTCTGAGGAATAGATTTGGCAGCTTCTCGCCAAGTACAGCCACCACGACTACTGTCACATCCAACTAACTGTCCTACTCATAACTTACTATAGTCGCATATCACGGGTTATTCCCATACACTTAAGTTATATTTTGGTGCTTATTCCCTACTTTATACCTCATCTGTCAAAACATTATAAAGGAAAAATAAACTATTGCCGTAAAAATGAGATCACATCATGCATCAGGATTTTATTTGGTAGGCTCAATAGGTTTTTCGAATGTCATGAACCATCAGACTTACAGCACAGCGTTTGATTCTCCATCACCGACTTGATTGCTCAGACCATGCATAGACTATTACATTATCTGCTTCTAGCAAACAAGTTCAGCCTCCGTTGAAAACATTTGGCTCTTTCGTCTGATCTTCTTTGACTCTTCTGGTTTGCTCGCAGACACACTGGGGGCTGTTTATGCTACTGCTGCGACCCTTCGAACCGACCACATTTCATTGCGCAAGTCCCACTTGTACTTAGCCATAATTCCTATGTTCGCGAGAACGACGCCAAAGTTCAGCAGAAGGATCAGTATCACTATAGGCTCAGCCACACTTCCCCCATATTCAGGGACCGACCTCATTATTATGCAAAGCCCTAAGGTCAGAACGCAGCATACTTCATTGGCAACAGCTCGTACATTGTTGTACATGTGCCTGTAAGGTCTGGCTATACTCACTAGAATAGCCATAACCGTCGGAACCGCCACAGCTCCGAAGCCTCCCATAACTTCCCCACTAGCATATATCAGTAAGGCAGGCAAAGCTATTCGTTGAATAATGACGAAGTAGTAGAAGCGTTGAGCGAAGTTTGTTGGATGAAAGGCACTTCTGAAGTCTCTGAAGTAGTTCTATAACCATTTTTATCGTAAGAATACTAGAACTCCGGTTAAGCAAAAGAGTAAGACTGCGACTTCGAAGAAGCTTAGACCTGGAATTGTGTCATTGGGTTTCTAAAACTAACCTGCAAAAAGGAAAAGTGAGCTCACAAATCTATAGCCGAGTAGAACCACAAAGGTTAATAAGTATTCACAACACCAGAGACGGCTGTACTGTCGGAACCCCTGACGATTTGACTAGGTGAAATAGGATAAGATCATGAGAGTCATCGATATCGCGATAGGAATACACAGGAGCACAAACATTCCGCCGAAGTTAGAAACTATAGATACTTCGAATCCAGCCCCAATGAAACGATGGGGTATTCTCATTTTGTTGAAGTTGATTGAGTTTATTGGACTGAATATCGGATTCGAGCCATGGCTTGTACCTAGGTGCACCAAAGACGATGCCACGGTGGGTATGGGATCCAGCATTAAGACACCCAGATGTGCTACTTGGACGATGCCCATCATCTCGACACCGATGAACTTACCACCTCCAAAGAAGAACGATAAAATGAAGCCGAGGATACTAAAGGCAACTATTGCTTTAGCGAAGGAACTGAGGGATTCTACTTTCTGATAAACATCACCAGTCTATAGAATGGCTGGGAGATTGTTGTTTTCGTCTACATGAAAGACGATATCATAGCTTCGACCATTAGGAAGGTTGAATTTGAAACCAAAAGCTGAATTTTAGAGTGTTTGGTTGTAAAATATGGAAGCACTGACTACGCCTGAGACAGGATCAAAAGAGAAGCTAGACCCCTCGATTCTAGGGTCTTTGACTATGAAGTAATGGCTAATATCAGAAAAACTCAGGAAGGAATCGGTATTTGGAACCTTGAAGTTGCACACAATAGTGTTATTATTAGGGTCCTTCATTATCGAATAGATTTGAACTTCTCTCGACATCGGTGGCAAGGGGGCAAAGGACTAGACTTACGGGATGCACTTGTAGTCAACATCGATCATATAGCCAGCTTTGCATTCAGTGCAGACCACCGACGAAGAACAACTTGCACAGTTAGTGAGAGTGGCCTAGCAGGCATCACATGCACCTGTAGTGTTGTTTTAAATGTATCCTGAACTACATTATTCGCATACTGTCAAGTTTGTACAAACAGAACATCCTGTAAGATTAGAATCACAGAGTATGCAGATTCCAGCGGTAGTAGAGGGAAATGCGTAGCCCACTTAACATTCGGTACAAATAGTAGTTGATGTGCAAAGATTGCAACCAAGAAGAGTTATATTGCAGAATTGACAAATGTCTGGTGTTCCTGTCTTGACTACGTAACCTTCATCGCATTAGACGCAAGTATCGACATCTTAACAGAGAGTACAATTGGGCATATAATAGGCGCATGCTTGATAAATGTTAACTGAACCGTTATTATCGCCGATTACGATATAGGTTTTGTTACTAGAAACAGAAATGGATGAAGCATTACAGCCTTTAGGTTAAAGATCATCGCCAAATTGATTGTAATATGAGGTACTATTAATTTTGTAGACTTGGAGCATTCCATCTTCACAGTGAACATAGATCAGAGTATTGTCATCTGAAATCTCGATAGCAGAAATCACGCTTATACTTGTAACAGGTATAACTTAAAGATCCGCATATCCAGGAATTGTAGAGTCGAAATTCATTATCATCAAGTCATAATAGGGCGGTAAGTTAGTGATGTCACTCCGAGAAATGACTATAAAGTTTTTGTCCTTGGATATCACGCAGTGTGTGTGATTAAAGTTTTCTATTATACGAAACATTTAATTGAAGGTCTGGCTGCTGAAGTGGAAAAAAATCATATGGCCTTAATATGTAGCAGCAAGCATGGTTCCATCTGCAGAGAGTTCAATATATTCGAAAGAGGATGTATTCGTGGATGGATCCATGAATATGTTGCTGATGCGATTGAATAAAGATCCAGTGTATGTATAGTAGATTATCTCATTAATCGTCCCGACGACAAGCTTTGTTCCAGCATCATCAAAGGCCAATCCGACAATTGCAGATGAGTAGTTAAAGGTATTATTATGCGTGTAGGAGGCGCCATTCCATTTGTATACAAGGACTTAGTTGTTTACATTGGCAGCAGCAACAAAGGTTTTAGTCGGTGTCATTGATATTCGGGTTATACCATGTGCAGAACAGTACGCAGTACTTGAACTGGTATTAAGGTTAGGATTGAAGGGTTCAAATAAGAACATATTGATGCAAGTGCCGGGGCTTCCTGATAAAAGAAAACTACCGTCCGCTGTTATCGCAACTGAGCGGCTATTTGTCAGAGATAGGGTCTGGTTATAAAGGTAACTATAACTTATTCCCGATACTTCACATAGGAACACCATAATGACGAGCGAGGGGAGTAGCCTGGGGAACCTAGTAGATGTTACATGTAAATATACATTTTTATAATGATGGAAGTGAACATGAATGTAGGCGTGGTAGCAAAAAGAACCCTATCACGATCCTAAGCCTACAAAAACACAGGGAAATGGCTTACATTATAATTGTTTGGCTGGGAGTCGGCAGAAGGGAAGGAATGGCTCAGGAAAACCTGAAGGTGTTTAAGAGTGTATGGCTAGGGATAAATATGTGGTAGTGATTATAATATCCCATAGACAGGCCCGTGATTAATTTCTTTTATTTGAGCGTTGAGGGCAGTGCAATATTGGGTAATTAGACCATGGATGAAGAGTCAATATACTCCTTCGTGGTATGAACTGCCAAAGGTCTGACTAATAAAAAAGGACTGAGTTTATGGATGCCAATTTAGTGTTTTACTTCTTTAGGATTTGGGAAATTACTTCGAATACTGTTTTTATTGTGGCTACGTAGCTTCTTCATTTTTTATAGTTTTTTCATCGTAACTGAAAACCAGAATTCAAAAATATATAGTAGCAATATAAATATCTATTTCAAATCGTTACTCCTGGTCCATCTGTATTTTGCGTAGACTCGGTTCTACCTTCTATTTGGGCAATACTCATCTTCGGATTATCTCGGTCCCGAAGCCACTATATTCTCTACTCCAGAAGCTCTTTTTCATAAGCGCTATACAATACTTCAGTGAGTTGGCTCTGCACAATCAAGTTTTAAGCCTTCTCAAATAATCTACATTATTAAAGAAATATTATCGTAGGAGTTGGGCTGTAAGATGCTTGGTCCCTGGAAACTTTCTTTTATCGACGATGCATACCTTGCCACGACTCCCTTTAGAATCTAGGCAGGGGTATTAATTAAGTTTTATAGGAGCGATACGCCTCAGCCTTGAGGTGTGTCTGCTATAGCGTAGTGTGGAGGCTATCATAATCAAATATTCTCGATTATAAACATCGTACATTAAATCCATATCCATGAACAAACCATACTCAGAAAAAGGTACCTTCCTCCTTATCGATTTCCTCTTTGCCTTCTTGTTCCATTTTCCTAGTCGATCTACTCTTCCTCGGCAACCTCGACCATTCCGACGACAACGCCCCTCTCCTCTACACGCACTCCCGCCGAGTCCAGCCACACATCGACGAAGTCGTCTTCCGCCAGCCTGCCAAGGTCCATCTCCTCCGCATCGTCCGACCCAAGAGAGAAATATATCGCAAACACCCCTCCGTCACCCAAGCAGATAAACCCATTTCTGCATTGGAGGTGTATTATCGTAATCTGGCGGCTTCCGAGCAGCAACCCGGCAACAGTCGTTATGCCCTCCTCGGCAAGTATACCGACCTGCAGCCCTCTTCTGCCGAAGATATCCTCATCAGTTTCCGAGAGGGCATCTATACGGACGTATTGGTATTCCGAGGGCACTTCACCAAAATGACGATGGCGATCTACGGGTATGTGGTGCGCGAGTAGCAGGTACGGGACCGATGTCCGCACTACAACACCGACTTGCCAGTGGTGGCGAAGGAGAGTGTGTTGGGACTAGTGCAGGGAGGGAGTGCTGCGCGCAAGATCATCGAATCTGTGAATACGTACTCTACTATTCTTTTCTTCCTTTTTGAATTATGCGATCTGGAATCCCATCAATTTTACACAAACCCATAACAACAACCACTCTGACTAAAAATTCTGATGTTACGATAGTGATGGAAAAGGAAGTTCAATCTGCCGCGAGAGCCAACTGCTGCAATCGATCCTGGAAGGCGGGAACTCGCAGGCACACCTCAGCATGGATTACGTGGAGACCTGGCACGAAGTCACCAATGATGATGAGATGAATCAAACCACCAGTTAAATAAGACTTATTACGAATTTATCTGAAAAACTATAACAGTCTCTCGAGGCTCTCTCCCACCCTAATACTGCTACTAACTCCGTCCTCTCCACCTTCAGGCTTCTCTTGGAAGATCTGCTCAATAACATCGGAAAGGTAAGCCAAAGACACTATCATTTTATATTCATACACAGCTCTTCCGATCCAAAAGACTTGGACTCTTCTATCCTGCCCAGTATAGACCGAATCCCATAACAGCACACTTCAGTCCGAAGCTTCCTACCCTTCTAATCGACTCACTCACCTTGTCGCAAGCTGACCAATTCCGCGCTCTGGATGTTCTTCGGCTACTCCTCCAAGTGCCAGCTATGGCAGATCACTTCGTCGCAGGAGGAGGACTTTACGCACTCTATAGACTCCTCTTCAACCCCGATCAGCATCCTTTTTCACTTATCCGCGTGCTTCTATTAGAAGTGCTCTTAGTACTTGCACAATTCCAGGACCACGCTTATTCTATGGTGCATGAGCCCATCGAAGACACGCTACTTTATGATTATCTGGCCAAGGGATAAACCACCAATAACAACCCAAACCCAATCAACGGCGACCATGCAGGTAAAGGTTCGCAGAAGTAGCCTCGTACTCCTTCAAAGAGAAAGGACGATGATGAGACTGATAGCCAGAGAAGCGATGACTACTCTCGTTCACGGAGCCGTTCAAAGCGCAAACGTTCTAAGTCAGGGAAGAAGGACAAGAAAGATCGGAAGGAGAAAAAAGACAAGAAGGAGAAGTAACGCAAACGGAAGCATGACGATGACTCGGACGACGACCGCAAAAAGTCGAAGAAATAGCGAAAGAAGAAGACTTCGACCAAGGACAAACAGCGAGAAAAGTAGTACAAACAACTAAACCAACAATACTAACACCCTAGGCACTATATACCTTTTTCAAACATATACACCTTTTTAGCGGGGTTTATAAAGAGAAAAGGATTTTAAAGGAAACGATATAGAGAAGGTCATTTGGATTGGTTTTCATTCGAGTGCACAGGAAGGATGTTTGTGGAGGGAAGAGTGTCTGTGTTAGGCTCATGTATGTTGGAACCTTCCCTCCGTCAGCATCTCTCTTTCGTGCACCGGCTGCAAACAGATAGATACGGTGGATATTTTGTGGAACCCATTTCTCTTAGCTAGGACCTTTACAGGGACGATAGATCTCCCATTCTTTAGTATTCTGTCATAAATCCTCCAAAAAAGTGTCATTTGTTTTTATCTATTTTTACATCAATCATCTGCTTATCTCATCATAATCTCACAGAACCCAAGAAAAAGACAAAACCACTGACAAAACTGCTGCCCTCTCCAAGCAGCACTCCCATAAGGACAAAGATAAGGCCAAGACCAATGAACCCTCCTCCCTTCAGCTCTCCAAAACTGATAGTCTTGCTGACAAGAGGAAGCTCTATACCTTCTACCAACTTATCTTTTCTCAACTTAAGGCCGAGCTACCCTACAAACAACAAGTACTTTTCAAGCTGCTCATCGAACAGATCACCCACACTATGATCAAGCACGCTATCCTCGCCAAACAAATAGCCTACTTCACGCCTCTGCTAAGAGAGTCTCGCTATCTGTTCCTTCCTTCGAGAGATATTGTCTCCAAAACGGCGTTAAGGATGTTCATTAGTTTCCACCCCTGCCTAAACATGGAACAAAGTAATGGGATTCAGAAGCTGCAACGATAGGAACTAGTCAACGAGGTACTCAAAGCTCAGGAGCCTGCAAAATACGGTATCGATGTTAAGACCTACAAAATTATGAATGTGGTCAACGGCAAAATCATATCTTCCGAGTTCGATGCTGAGTTCATCCAGTTGATGACCGAACTTTTACTGGCTCCTAAACCTGTCAACGTTGGGCTCAACCGGCTAGTTGAATTGTTGAGACTTCCGAATCTAAGGCATCAGGAAGCCATCGTGATTATGGTTTAGGACTACCTGTATAAGGCTCTGCTCAATGACAACGGCACCCTCACGATGCTCCACTTGGAGCAGTTATTCAATGCTATGCTGAATATTACCAAATGTATCCGTGAGGAACGCGGAAATCTCAGCAAGGAACTTTGGCATAGTACGAAATTCTTGGCCAACTATGCTTCATGTTTTGAGTACTTCACCAAAGACAATATGATGAAGGCCCTGACCTAAGGCTTCCTCAGACTCGTCAAATACGTGCATATCGAGCTGTCTAAGTTCACCGAACACTACACCATTTCCGAAAACGAAGATATTGAAACCATCAGAGAAAACTTCAACATGGGCAGTTTCTTCGAAATCCTTCCTGAGCAGCCCCTCCTTGAAATCGATGTGACCCTCAAGATCATCACTCTGCTGGTCAAACACAATCGCACTCTTTGGAGCAACATGTACGAGCACAAACTTACAATTGCCTTCGCGCTGGTCCAAACGAGACTAACGCAGCTTCTGGGCTTCTTGCTCAGACGTAACGGGAACCATAATGCTGAGTATTCTCTGCACACCCTCCAGAAGTCCGGGCAACTGATCTGCAACTATTTATCTGTTTTGGAACGAGTCATGTGGCTGATGTCCTCCAAGACTCGGTTCGACTGTACCTTTTCAGAAATACCTGTTGATGATATATACGAGGAAGTGGAGATTCTGGACAGCTCCTTGCAGCTCTTCTAAATTCTATTTAGCTTGTACGTCGAGATAAAGTCTGCCTAAAGCAGAGTGTCTGAAGCCTAACCCCAGTGCGTGAAAGTGCTCAATTTAGTATCTGAAGTGTTCTGTCACTTTTTAGAGGGTGTCGAAACCAGCCAGTTCAAGGGCAGGCAAAACAAACTAAGAAGATTGCTTGACAAACTATACTTGCTGTTCTTCCAAAGGATTGACGCCCGACCAGCCGTACTAGGCTTGTACTCAGTACTGATACAATCATCTCGCGGCAACACCACCGAGTTTATAACGAACTATCTGTTCGTCAGATTCGATGCCAACACTGTTTTCCCTGATCTCGAGTACAGCCTGGTTCCTAAAAATGAACGCTGCGTTTTTGACAATATCCTGAGATACTGCATCTACCGCTCAGATTCCGCCATCAAAAATACTCTGGTCAATCTCCTCCAGTCGATGTTCAAAATGTTTACATTCAGCTCGACCATGACTCTCTTCAGGAACCTCGAGACGATATTCAAAGAACTTCTCGATGAGATCAAGGAGGCCTTTAACTTCGGTAGCGTGGGACTTGTGATGGCAAGAATATCTTCAGGCACCAACGCTGTCCCCTCAAACATAAATTCCATCCAGAATCGGGCCAACGATCTGCAACTGAAGATTGCTCTCCAGAAAGCAATCCTTTATAATGAGTTCCTCGCTAAGATCACAGTCGCTTCAGGAGGAATTCTCAAAAACTTCTTCCTCACCTACCGCACTGACGAGCAGTCTATTATCCGTTTCTTCAAGCTGATCGAGGAGGAAAGAGAGAACTGCTACAAGAACAGTCAGGGCGTCACTCCGCAAGTCGTTCAGTACTATCTGCTGCTTCTTAGGCTCAGGAACACTCTACTGGAACTCTTCCTTCCTCTCTTTAACCCAGAATGCAGCATGTCCCGATCCACCGACTCTGGACTGTGTTTAGGATTCGACATCCCCAATACTAATGTCAACCAGACAGTTTTTAAGATCCTCAACCAATGGCTACAGGCCACATTCCCTCATTCAGGTAAAATGGAAGATGAAAATGCCGAGACATTACTCTTTAACTCTAACTCTGAAATCTTAAAAGAGAACATTCGAGGCTGTGAGTTGATCCTCAGTCTCTGCGAGGTGTCTACCAAAGAGTTCGCCACACAGATTATCTTGCTGCATAGCGAATACTTGGAGTCTGCTTACGAGCCTTTCTGTCTCATCGACTTGTCCAACATTGTAGTTGCGATGCAATAGAGTAAACAGTAAAAGATTGAGACAAATCTAGGCGCCAGATTGGGATATGTACTTTGCGCGCTGACACAACTTCCCCATAACAAAGGCGTCTACAACTGTGAAAGAAGAAAGATCGCAATTCAGAGTCTGATTGGTGCAGGGGAGAGGAACAACAAAATTAGTCTAGATTCCCATATCTTTGAAAATTAAAACGTTCCGAGGCCCTTCCGAAAGTTTTTGTTCGAGTACTTCCGTTGTCCCAGCCCTTCCAACTAACTGAAGGTGCAGGCAAAGGAGATGTAAAAGACAAAAGACTTGCAGGAGATGTTCAAAAAATTCAAATAAGCCAATCAGAAGAGTATGGAAGAGGCTGAACACAAGAACAATTGTGGAGCTTTCAAGAGTAAACCCACAACCCAGAGCAGGATATTTGAGAATTTCTCTTCCACTCTCTACGATGTTGTGACTGAAGGCGAGTAAGTCGCCAAGAGTAGATACAAATACGTATCCCTCCAGTAATGGGCTGGCGGCGATGTCAATAGGATCTTCAGGCCAGAAATCCAGGTGGATCCCCATCAGATAATTGAGGACTTGCTGCGAGATGTGAGTCGTCCAGCAACGTACTTCTATCCTCAGGAGTATACCATCCCAAGAACTAGACCCCTTTTAGAATTCAATGAACTCTATGTTCTCAATGCAAGTAAATGCCTTTAGCACAACTCATCTTGTCTTTAATTCCTTACCATTTCATTATCTATTTCTTAGAAAAAATATTTGGAGAACGTGTCAAAAGGATCAACCAAGCGGTTGTCAACATCAAGCAACTTCCTTTGGAGCTGAAGCCCCCTCAGATTGAGGAGCCCCCTCAGCCATTCGTTAAAGATACTGCTCTCAAACCAGGCATGACTTCATCATCTTCTGCTCAACCAACTACTTATGCTGCCAAACCAAGTTATTTCGTCCCTGCTACCTCTAACCCTTCAACGTATCTATCGGCACCTCCTCCAGATCAAAATGCACAACTTCGAAACGCAATGAGCCCTCCTCATATGACTACAACTCCTCCTCCTGCTTCTTCTGTTTTACCGACATCTTCATCAGAGTTCTACCCTAATCTTGATCAGTCGATGCCACCTTCGACCTATCCTCCCCAGCCACACGGTTCTCAAAATCCTCAAATCCAACAAGGACCCAACTCTCAACAGCCAGGCCAACATTTCCAAAGCGGTCTGCAAGGTAGTCACCAGCCTTATGAAAGCGGAGGAAGCGGAGGCTACCAAGGAGGATATAGACACCATAGAGGCTACCGCGATAGGGAACGCGATCACACGGACCATCATTACTAACCATATTATTCTCGAGGCAGTCGACAATATAATACGCAATATGAAGGAAACTATCAATACAGTTCAAGAGGTCACTATCAACAGGGCCAGAACATGCCCTACGGACAGTCTTCCCGTTATAACTCCCACCAACACCATCAGTATGGGTCGGGAGGGCAACAAGCTGGATATGGGTATGATAACAGCTATCAAGCACATCCCAGCCATCAAGGCCTTCAAGGTCATCAGACTCACCAAGTCCCCCTAGTGACACAACCGCAGGCACCCCCTGTTCCTGCGCACGTTCCTCACGGTTACCAACCTATGAGTGTTCCCTCGAATATTCATGTTGCTCCTCATCAACCCGCAGTTGCAACCCATCATTAACAATATGCTGGCAGTTCCATTGGGGACGAACCCCATAAAGCCATCACGAAGAGATTTGTGGAGCTTCTCCGCGTGATCAAGACGACAACTAGCGATTACGAGAAGAAGCGTTTGTCGTCGGAGTTTAGCGGACTCGTGAGCGCATACCCTCGAGTATGGGAGGAGCTGCAGTCGAAGATCCAGCAGCAACAACAGCCACACTGATAAAGTGAGAATTGTATATGAAGGTGAGATAGTAGCTTTGTTTTCTGAGACAGAAAAAAGCTAGTGCAAATTGAAGTGGGAACAACTAATTAGATTATATTTGAAATAAAGCATAGAGAGTATGTTACATCGATAAGGGGAGTGATGAAGCCAAACTTTTGGGATCGCCCCATTGTTGGAGTGTCAATTTTATTCTAATGAAAAAACTGGAAACATTATTTTGGGGAGGCTTCCCTGCTCAATTACCAATATTATCCATCAAAATATATATATCCTGGGTCCATGACGCCTCATAATTCAACTTCGATTGGTTCTGCCACCTCCTCTTCAGTCGTCTCTTCCATAGCCATCTCCTCCATCTCCATATCCTCTTCGTAATCCGAGGTTCCTCCCACATCCATGAACAGCTATTCCTTAAGGCTAGCATATTAGCTGTGCTCATCCAAGAACTCGTACAGGTTGCCAGTGATGTCCTCATAGAATTCCTGCACTGGTACTCCATCTTCCTTGCCTTTTCCGAACTGTTCCAATGCCTGCATGAGGATAGCATGGTCAGAAATTTCTATGCCAGCACCTGCAGCACCTTGGGTCATGACTTCGAAGAGGAAGTCGGGGTACACATCTTTGCTGATGTTGCCAGTGCTTTCTGGATCGTACTTGTCGAGGAGTTCTCTGATGTACTGATACTGGGATAGTTCTTATTGTGCATCAATTTGTTCGTAGTTCTCTTCGAGATCGATAGTCTCAATGGTCTCTTGAGTAGCGATGGGATTGATGAAGAGGGATACGCAGAAGAGAACAGCAAGAGAGGGATACAATTTGCCTGGCATATTGAGTGTATGAGTGTTTGTGGGTAATAAGATTTTTGTATTCTAAAATATTAGCACTGAAGTCCTGTAAAATAAAGGTTCCACATCGAATAACACTTGTGTTGATATTAGGGAGGGTATTAGGTTTGTGACAAAGACATGGCAGAATCATCAAATTGTAGTTAGTCGGTGGCTGAATCCTAAAATGCCTTATATCTAGCCAGCATAAGTTTTTGGGTCTTTTCTATCGATGACTATTCAACCCAATATAACAACATTCGAGACTCCCTCCCTAAGCAAATCAATCATTCCGACACAAATCTGACCTTATAATTCCATCAAACTCGACTAGTCACGACGATTGCATCTAAGTCATTCTATTTAAATAATATAGTGTAGTGCCTCTAAAGCTAGTAAAGTAGGACCAACAAGGGAAATAGACTAACTACTTTACTCATCATTATCAAAATCTAACCCTCATGGGCAACTCCGACTCTCGGTCTCCAGAACAGCTTCGATTCGAAAACTCTTTACAATTTCTCTTCGACTCTAACCCTGACACTGACTGTGCCTCCAGACTTTCCGGCTCTTGCGGCGAAGTCTTCAAACAAAACCCCAATCCTTCAATGCTACTCCTCAAACTCACGCACTAACTCTAGTCACAGCAAGACCTCGATCGTCAATATGACACCTTTCGGCTCTTTTGTGAACGCCAGATCCTGCACCTGCAGCGCATCCATTGGATCTAATGTCATCAGGCTCTTCTCTGCACTTCTGGTCTCTCCATCAATACCTATACTCCTTACTTAACAACCTCCCTTCGTACCGTTATTGAATCTAAAATAAAGCAGCTTTATATCCAACCCTATCTTTCGGTTCCTGATCAGTTCCAAAGGCAACAAGCACTTAGCTTTTCTACACACCAACATCGTTTTACTGAACCTGAAATCTGGTATATTCTGCGTGCTCTAGCTGAGTCCGGCGAGTATTTACAGCGACATGGTTTGGTATTCGGGGACTATCGACCTTAGAATATTATGCTGAATCAGGACTATCATTTGCGGATGCCCGTAGTTCATGTGCGTCACGGTCATGGCCACGCTGCCATCAATCGAGGCCTCCTGTCGCTTCAAGAAGGATGTTTCTTGGCACCCTAGCAACTATAGGTCCTCCGAGCCAACTCTTCTCACCAATTTATGCCTCAGAATCATAACCAGCTTTCTAACCCCCGCACTTCTTCAGCTACCTTTAATTTCCGTCAATTGAGCCAAAACTGTGACACCAATAACGATAAGGAGACAATATTCAAGAGCGAAGTGTTTGCGCTCGGGATGACTGTTCTCGAATGTGTAAGTCTGGAACGGGTGGGGAAGCTTCTTTACAACCATGCTAGCGTTACGTTTAGCACTCTAAAACTGGAGGGTCTCATCTAAAGCATACGCGACGATAAGTACTCGTAGGAACTATGCGAGATTCTGGAGGCTATGCTGAACTGGGATCCTCTGAACAGAGCGAGTTTCAAGTACGTGCTGACATTCATAGACAACAACAAACACAAGATCCGCGAAGGATTGATAATATTGCCGACAGGTGAGGGCCGAGCTAAGAGTCTTACGTAGTCATCAGGCATTCCAGAGTGACTGAGGATGAGTTTTAGCCAAAGGGAAGATCGAATAAAGCTTCTCAACGATATTTTTTATACAATTCAGAATGTTTTTTCTCATTTAATGATGCGGACATTTATAGAGACACGTCTATTTCTAAGCAAATAGATCTGGCGTAGATTGGTTTATGACTGATGTCTGGTGGCTGACGTGCAGACTATTTGCTGGAATTCTGTGATGCCGAAATCCCTCAGCATAGTCTATGGGTCAGCTTATAATAAATTTAAAGATAAAACAAATAACTCCAAAGAATGACGAACTGCCCGAATCCTATCTACAACTTAATATTTTCTCTTGGAAGGAATAACGATTGAAGAATACAAACTACATCAACATTTAACTCATCGTTGGCAGCCGCTCTTCCGACCCACTTCTACCTGCTTCTTCATTAAGTCCGTAGCTTATTCTCCACCCATTACTCTCTCCCTAGTAGTGTTCCAATATATTGTTTGTGCCAAGCACTTTCTCCTTCATTTCCCGTATGCCTTCCTGCAGGCTTCTTCGTAAGTTAGTTTAGTCACCGGAGCAGCCTCCTGTTCTTTTTGCGAGCCACTCTTATTGAAGCCCACCAAACTCCTTCCTGCCGAAGAAAAAGTGCTAGTCTTCATACCGTTTATTTTTCCTTCGAGGGCTTATTGTTCCTTGATCGATCGGGGGTCCACGAAGGCTTCCTGGATGGTGGAGGTGAACTTGACAGGAGGAGGGTGGTCGATGCCAGAGTAGTATCTGCCGTTGTAGTAGTTCTCTGTGATCTTGCCGTAGGTTTTGCCGTAGAGGTTCTCAGGCTTGACGGCAGGAATATAGCCGATGTAGCCTGGGATCTGTCCGTTGGCAGCAATCTGCTGGTAGTCTCCGAGTTCCTCTTCCTTGTGAGGCATGCAGCCGGTGTAGCCAGGAATGGGGTCCTTTTTGGTTCTGATGTCGACCATGTGTAGTTGATGACTATGGGTGGCTGTCGAAGTTATACAAAAGTGTGTATTTGTTTATAGTGTTTAATGAGTTATGGTGGAAGAGTTATGTTATTGTTCTATGGTTGCGAAACAGACATTGTCATGGTGGATGCTTAGCGGAATAGATGAAAGTGCATCATTATAGTAAATGTTAGTTGTCGACGCCTACTTTTTATTCCGAGAATTGCAGCTCACCCTTGCATTTTTAGGCAGCCCTTATCATTAAATTTATATTTGGACTCCATTCATATCGCCTCGCACTCCCCAATCAATAGCACCTAATACACCATGAACAACAACCCTCCTCGCAAAACAAAACTCGCAGACATATACATGCAGGAAAAGACCTATCTCGCGCACGTTCGCAGACTCGAACAAATTGAACACAAACCCAGCCTTCGCTAACAAATCGATAAGGAAGCACGCTCAGCCTCTGTCTACCTCAAACAGCTCCGCAGGAGTAAGAACGAAGTCAAGTCCCGCCAGGAAAACTCCATCCAACACGAGAACAACAAACTAATCAACAAGCTTATCGAGATTGAAAATGTAAGGTACTCGACGCCGATGGAAGATGACAGCCAGCGCCACTTCAACTCTTATTGGACCTAAAGGAAAATGAAGAGATAACGGGACGAAGGGAATGTGGGTTTGGTGAAGAGACTAGTATCCACCGACTCACTTGTGCCGAAACTGGACGAGCTGAAAAAAGACTTCAGGAAGCACTAGCGACTATCATAGCAGGTGAAGAGGTTCCCATCGTTGAAGCAGCACGAACAAAACTACCGCAGGATGGTGTCAAAGTCAGTACTAGAATGAGGGTAAGAGCCGGAAGGGTGCAGTAATAAAATCAAGTAGAGGGGCAGGAGTTAGGCAGAAAGACAAAGCTGAGACTGATAAAATTTGGTTTCATCGTTGGTTGAAGTAGCATGGTCTGAAGGATGCGACAACAAAAGTGGATGATCTGCAATAACGATCAACTCGCTATTCTAAGTGAGTGACCCTTGATTATTTGAACTTCTGATTCCTGATTTTCTCGAGTATTTTCTACCTCCCCTCAGTAAATGCATCCCGTATCGGTATTTATTTTCCCACCACAACATTAGGTAAGAGTCAGGACTTTAAGGCAAAACCCTTTGGTTAACTTAAGCTTGCTTTTTGTTTAATGTATTATCATAAAATAGTTATCAAAATTAAATTATAACCCTCAAAAGTCGCATGTCTGAACCACCTAAATACAAACCGAGAAACGGCTGCACTACCCAGGGCCCATCATGGCCCCAGCTCCTCACCGCACTCACCATGGTCGCCCAGCTGACTTTGCACACTCTTTTCGTCCTCCCCCTTATGATAGCCTACGAGTGGGTAACAATACAACCATACGTTATTATCTTTAGTTAACCCATTTTATTCTACTTAAGATCTTCCCCTTAATTTTTATTTTCCTTCCTCAGGTCAGTCTAATCTTCTTCTATTCTTCTCTCCTCTGCTTGCTCTATCTATACTTCTACCTCACGTGGTTTGATCCCTACGATCCTGGACTCAACAACTCTCCTTCAACGCTACCCTCCTCTAATAACTAATCCCATACCCTAGACTATCTCTCCACGACTCCTCAAAAAAGATGCACGCATTGCGTTTCATTCGTGGCCCTTGCCAGTAGACACTGCCATGTGTGCCGACGCTGCTGCTTTGAGTTCGACCATCATTGTGTCTTCCTGAACAATTGCATTGGCACTCAAAACTACTCACACTTCTTGGCTCTTATATTTTGTACTCTTCTCTACTAAAGCCTCCAGATGTACCACTGCTTCTTTCTATTCTCAAATTGGGATTCCGGAAAGAACCCTTCCTTCAACGTGGGTGGAGAGTCCATAGCCATCAAATGGACAGTGCTTGGTTGTGGGGTTTTCGGAGTTGTAGTTGAGTGCTTTTTAGTCTATCTATTGGGCCTGCATGGTTATCTAAAGTGCGTGATAGAATTGAGTACCTACTTATGGATCAAGAAGAACAGGGCGGTCAAAGAGAAGTAATAGCGCGAGGCAAAGAAGAGACATCATGGTGAAGAGTATAAGATAACGGAGGCAGCAGCGAATAACTAATAGGCCAAAAAGACATAGATGTATGTGTAAGTAGATATGCCGACTGTCGTGAGCCGGAGGGGCAAGAAAGAGGAGGAAATGATGGCATGGAGCATCCGAGTGTATTGAGCAGTCGGGGAGTCGATTGATACTTTCCAGGAACTACCATTTTCCTTAATTTGCTTTAATATTTTAGCAATATATTCCCAGACGGAGGCAGAAGTATGCTTCTGGCTTGATTAAACTCTTTTAATTCGAGGCATAGTTCACTCAAATAACAAATACCAAATTAGCTATAATAGTCGCAGAACACTCCATACACACCCATCGACTTTCAGACAACACTCACACTACGCACTCATGTTCAACAACAATAACAACTCCTCTTTCCTTAGACCCAATATCCCCACTCTCTCCACCATGCCCAATCTTAGCAATGTCCCCGCCATTCCCAGCCTCTCCAACTCCCTCATCAGCAGCTACACCCCCACCGACTATTTGCCTGCCTTCGACTCCAAACCTGCCTCCCTCAGCAACTCCCTCTTCGGAGTATCCAGCATGCCTCGGTTCAATGAGCCTCTTCGCCCAGCCACGTACACTCATAATTCTATAATCAAATTCAATGTTCAGGAGCAGCAACGCCAACAAAAGCCGATGGGATGAGCCGTTGAAAATCCCGCGTGTGTTGTACCGAAGATTCAAAGTGCCTCTTCCTTCTAATTTCCCTATAACAGGATCGCATGAGAAAGACTACCCTCAGGCATTATTGGAGTACATCAAGCGATGCTACGAGAAGTGCCACAACTAGGCAGAGAATAAGCGGATGGAGGCAACCCTGCGCAGGATCATTCAGCAGGCCTAGAACAGAATCAATGACGTGAACTGGACACAATTCTAAGTGCCAAATTTATCGAAGATGTGAGTAACACAACCCTCCTCCAACCCATCCTCCTTTATCGATACATTTATTGGCACCCCATTAATCCATTGTCATATTTAAGGCCTGGCCAACACTCCAACCTTCTTCCGTTCCCTGTCTTGTTTCGTAGGTTAAAGATGAGCTTTAGATGAAAATATTATGCAGTTATTAAGAACTAGAGTAAAGAATACTCATTCATTTTCTCACACACCCACATTTAATATCAACATACAATAACTACACCCTCATAAGAATAAATATAATAATAACATACTTAGAATCTAAAAAGCTAGCCATAAACCCTAAACCATACTTACATACCATGGACTTGTACAGACTCATCAAATAGCAACCCGCAGACACACTCACCCTGAAATAACAAACAGCTCTCCAACAAGCAGACCAACTCATGCAGGCTTCCAGAAATAATTATCTCATGTGGTACGGATTCGGGTCAGCCTTGATATTCGCGAGTTCGGCGCGACGCAGCATGTCGAACCGGTTGTGGGTGTCAGGAGTGTTTCTAACTCTAGGGATCGTGCTGAGCGAAATGAAAGTGACGAATAGCTGGCTGATAAAGAATTTCGTGGTGAGGCAAGAATCCTGAAGCTTAGTGTCTGAATATCTTTATCAGTGCAAAAGTGTGTGTAATGAAAGCCAGTCTTCAACTGCATTGCCTTCATGAAAATAGCTGTTTATGGAGACAACTAGTGAATAGACAGCGCTGCTCGGTAAAGTTAATCAACGGTATTTCTATGGGTCACTTTATTGAAAATATTCCAGAGTTTCTTTAATGATAAAAAGAAGAATCATAAAAATAGTGTTTTCTCTCACATCAGAACAGCTACATATCGTTTTCGAAAGGATCGAAAGCCTCGACACAGTTTCCTTGCCCACTAATTTGGTTACCCTGCCCGCTAATCTTGTTGTCCTGTCCTTTGATCTTGTTACTCGATCCTGTCACAGAGTTTCGTCCTCCTTCGATCACATTCTTGGTCCCCGCTAGATTATTGTGCGAACCTAGGATGCTGTTCATCAATCCCACCATCATGTTGTGGTCGCCAATCATTGTGTTGTCGTTGCCCTTGACGTTATTCGAGGCACCCTGCATGGCGTTGTGGTTTCCGCTCACTATGTTACTATGTCCTTTGATCTTGTTCTCGTTGCCACTGGCCGTGTTAAAGTTGCCTGACACGCTGTTCAGGTTTCCGATCAACGCGTTATTGTTCCCTTTGACGTTATTGACATTACCGTTGACCTGATTGGCATCGCCGACCAAAATATTGCTGTCTCCCTTTATTCCGTTATTGTTTCCCTACACCCTGTTTTATTTGCCGGAGACTTGGTTCATATCGCCCTGGTTGATGATATTGAACTCGCCTGTGAGGGTGTTTTTCTTTCCAATAACGTCGTTGTCTTTTCCTTCGAGGATGTTCTCCTATCCCACAACCGTATTTTTACTGCCAAGTAGAACATTCTTGTCGCCTTCAACCCGATTCATATTTCCTAAGACAATAGTGTTCTCCCTGCCCAGAATGTAGTTGGTGCTGCCTTTAATCGAAGTCTTTTCTCCCTTGACAGTGTTTTCGTGACCAGAAAGGGTGTTCTGACTGCCCTGGACCTTGTTTTAGGTACCTTCGACCATATTCCTGTTGCCACTGATGTTGTTCTTGTGACCCTAAACAATGTTTTATTCTCCTCTGAGCACATTTTGATCTCCTTTGACCTTAGTTTTCATTCCTGCGATGTCATTCTTGTTTCCTGCAACACAGTTTTCAGCTCCCATCACAAGATTAGCCTCGCCATTAACTGTATTAGATTTGCCTCTTACTTCATTGTTGTCACGTTGGACCTTATTAGAGTCTCCTTCAATGAAGTTGTTTTGCCCATCAATGATTTGATTTGACTTGCCCTTGACGACATTGTTGTGCCCAGCAAGCTGATTTTCTTTACCTTCGATAGTATTGGATCCTCCGATGACCTGATTTTGGTCTCCTTCGAGTTTGTTTTTGGAACCTTCGATTTGGTTGAGGGTGCCCTTTACCATGTTTTTATCTCCAGCTATGACATTCGAATCACCTTTAACGTGATTTCGTTGACCCTGAATCTGGTTCTGGCTATCAATAACCACATTTTCAGAACCACTGACTGAGTTCTTACTTCCTGCGAGCATGTTCTTATCGCCAGCAACAGTATTGGATGTGCCGATGATGGTATTTTCGGCTCCAGAGACTGTATTCTTGTCGTGCTTGATTTTATTGTTTTGTCCATAGATGTTGTTCCCTTCCCCAATCAGAATGTTGCTGGAACCGATGACGCTATTCTAGTTCCCGTTCACAACATTCGAACTGCCCTAAACTTTATTTCTGTCCATTGTCACGTTGTTCTTGTCTCCAACGATCTCATTAATGTTTCCCTTCACGGTATTGGTGCTGCCTTCAATTTTGTTCTAGTGGCCTTTTACCATGTTTTCAGAGCCTTTGATAGTATTTTGGTTGCCAATAGCTTCGTTCGTGTTGCCAGTTAGTGAGTTCTTATCCCCCACCAATATGTTCTGGTTTCCTTTAGCCTTGTTATCAGAACCTAAGACGAGAGTAGAGTTACCCTGTACAGTATTTGCGTTTCCAATAAGAGTATTGAAGCTGCCATCTACGTTATTTGAATTGCCCTGGATGTAAACGTCTCTGCCTTTAGCTTGAGTGTTGCTGTCTCCGATAACTACAGTGTTCATACCCTTGATTTGGTTCTGGTTTCCAACAACGTCAATTGTCTTACCGACGACATTGTTTTTGTTTCCATCTATTATAAGTTCAAGTCCTTTCGCCGAGTTATCCTGTCCCATTAAAATATTTTTTACTTTCGATTCAGGGACATTAGAGGCAGTATCGACAATTTGGTATTTATCTTTGATTGACTTTATCTTGCCATCAATAGCCTAGAGTTGTGAGAGTTGATTCTTATCAATAGAAGATAACATAGAAGAAGATGGTTGTAGGTTAAGTGGTAAAAAAGCAGTAGTTGGAATGGGAGAAATGACATTAGAAGAGAGAGGCGATTGAGAAATAAGGGCAGAATTTGCAAAAGCAAATGTAGTAGATAAATCCGGAGAGAGACCAGTTGTGGAACCTTGAGTCGAAGAGGCAGGCCATGAGGTTGAGGTCATTGATCCAGATGTAGAGCCAGTTGTAGAGCCAGTAGTGGAACCAGTTGTGGAACCTTGAGTAGAAGAAGCAGGCCATGAGGTTGAGGTCATTGATCCAGTTGTGGAACCAGTTGTGGAGCCAGTTGTAGAACCAGTAGTGGAACCAGTTGTGGAACCAGTTGTGGAGCCAGTTGTAGAACCAGTAGTGGAACCAGTTGTGGAGCCAGTTGTGGAGCCAGTTGTGGAACCTTGAGTAGAAGAAGCAGGCCATGAGGTTGAGGTCATTGATCCAGTTGTGGAGCCAGATGTGGAACCAGTTGTGGAGCCAGTTGTGGAACCAGTTGTGGAACCTTGAGTAGAAGAAGCAGGCCATGAGGTTGAGGTCATTGATCCAGTTGTGGAACCAGTTGTGGAGCCAGTTGTAGAACCAGTTGTAGAACCAGTTGTGGAACCAGTTGTGGAACCAGTTGTGGAACCTTGAGTAGAAGAAGCAGGCCATGAGGTTGAGGTCATTGATCCAGTTGTGGAACCAGTTGTGGAGCCAGTTGTAGAACCAGTTGTAGAACCAGTTGTGGAACCAGTTGTGGAACCAGTTGTGGAACCTTGAGTAGAAGAAGCAGGCCATGAGGTTGAGGTCATTGATCCAGTTGTGGAACCAGTTGTGGAGCCAGTTGTAGAACCAGTTGTAGAACCAGTTGTGGAACCAGTTGTGGAACCAGTTGTGGAACCTTGAGTAGAAGAAGCAGGCCATGAGGTTGAGGTCATTGATCCAGTTGTGGAACCAGTTGTGGAGCCAGTTGTAGAACCAGTAGTGGAACCAGTTGTGGAACCAGTTGTGGAACCAGTTGTGGAACCTTGAGTAGAAGAAGCAGGCCATGAGGTTGAGGTCATTGATCCAGTTGTGGAACCAGTTGTGGAGCCAGTTGTAGAGCCAGTTGTGGAGCCAGTTGTGGAGCCAGTTGTGGAGCCAGTTGTGGAGCCAGTTGTGGAGCCAGTTGTGGAACCTTGAGTAGAAGAAGCAGGCCATGAGGTTGAGGTCATTGATCCAGTTGTGGAGCCAGTAGTGGAGCCAGTTGTAGAACCAGTTGTAGAACCAGTTGTGGAACCAGTAGAAGAAGCAGGCCATTGCCAGTTGTGGAACCAGTTGTGGAACCAGTTGTGGAACCTTGAGTAGAAGAAGCAGGCCATGAGGTTGAGGTCATTGATCCAGTTGTGGAACCAGTTGTGGAGCCAGTTGTAGAACCAGTTGTAGAACCAGTTGTGGAACCAGTTGTGGAACCAGTTGTGGAACCTTGAGTAGAAGAAGCAGGCCATGAGGTTGAGGTCATTGATCCAGTTGTGGAACCAGTTGTGGAGCCAGTTGTAGAACCAGTTGTGGAGCCAGAACCAGTAGAAGAAGCAGGCCATGAGGTTGAGGTCATTGATCCAGTTGTGGAGCCAGTTGTAGAGCCAGTTGTGGAGCCAGTTGTGGAGCCAGTTGTGGAGCCAGTTGTGGAACCTTGAGTAGAAGAAGCAGGCCATGAGGTTGAGGTCATTGATCCAGTTGTGGAACCAGCCAGTTGTGTGGAACCAGTTGTGGAACCAGTTGTGGAGCCAGTTGTGGAACCTTGAGTAGAAGAAGCAGGCCATGAGGTTGAGGTCATTGATCCAGTTGTGGAGCCAGATGTGGAACCAGTTGTGGAACCAGTTGTGGAACCAGTTGTGGAACCTTGAGTAGAAGAAGCAGGCCATGAGGTTGAGGTCATTGATCCAGTTGTGGAACCAGTTGTGGAACCTTGAGTAGAAGAAGCAGGCCATGAGGTTGAGGTCATTGATCCAGTTGTGGAACCAGTTGTGGAGCCAGTTGTAGAACCAGTTGTAGAACCAGTTGTGGAACCAGTTGTGGAACCAGTTGTGGAACCTTGAGTAGAAGAAGCAGGCCATGAGGTTGAGGTCATTGATCCAGTTGTGGAACCAGTTGTGGAGCCAGTTGTAGAACCAGTTGTAGAACCAGTTGTGGAACCAGTTGTGGAACCAGTTGTGGAACCTTGAGTAGAAGAAGCAGGCCATGAGGTTGAGGTCATTGATCCAGTTGTGGAACCAGTTGTGGAGCCAGTTGTAGAACCAGTAGTGGAACCAGTTGTGGAACCAGTTGTGGAACCTTGAGTAGAAGAAGCAGGCCATGAGGTTGAGGTCATTGATCCAGATGTGGAGCCAGTTGTAGAGCCAGTTGTGGAGCCAGTTGTGGAGCCAGTTGTGGAGCCAGTTGTGGAGCCAGTTGTGGAGCCAGTTGTGGAACCTTGAGTAGAAGAAGCAGGCCATGAGGTTGAGGTCATTGATCCAGTTGTGGAGCCAGTTGTGGAACCAGTTGTGGAGCCAGTTGTGGAGCCAGTTGTGGAACCTTGAGTAGAAGAAGCAGGCCATGAGGTTGAGGTCATTGATCCAGTTGTGGAGCCAGTTGTGGAGCCAGTTGTGGAGCCAGTTGTGGAGCCAGTTGTGGAGCCAGTTGTGGAACCTTGAGTAGAAGAAGCAGGCCATGAGGTTGAGGTCATTGATCCAGTTGTGGAGCCAGATGTGGAACCAGTTGTGGAACCAGTTGTGGAGCCAGTTGTGGAACCTTGAGTAGAAGAAGCAGGCCA
The DNA here is from genome assembly GCA_023053545.1 of Lepidurus packardi. Classification (NCBI taxonomy): domain Eukaryota; kingdom Metazoa; phylum Arthropoda; class Branchiopoda; order Notostraca; family Triopsidae; genus Lepidurus; species Lepidurus packardi. Next base: position 49,852 of record JAKZAN010000345.1, read on the forward strand.
TGAGGTTGAGGTCATTGATCCAGTTGTGGAGCCAGTTGTGGAGCCAGTAGTGGATCCAGTTGTGGATCCAGTTGTCTCTGATCTTTTTCCTTGCTGCCTTATTAGTTCGGCATTGATTACCTTAAGGTACTCTTTAATATTATTGCTCCCGTTTTCATTTTTCCCTCCATTTTCGTTTCCCTTTGCACCTAGACTTGCCACTTTTACTTTCCTTAGAACTTCTTCAGGGTCTTATATCTGATATCTTGTTGTCGTATTTGTTTCAATTATCCTTGCTGCACTCTGTCCCGGTTCTTTGCCAGGCTCAGTCATTATTCTATATACTTTTGTTTCGACAACTGGACTCGGCTACATCTTAATATGCCATGTCTGAGTTCCTTGATTAGTCACATTTGTTCCATTGGATGTGAGAGGGATGTTTTTTATCGTAATTTGGCCTTCACGGATGGCCTTCTCGATCAGATCCCGACCTGTCATTGTAGTTGTTTTTGTTACACTTTCAACTTGTATATTGTTAGCTGATGCTGTCTTAGCTAGATCCTTTTCAGACTGAACAACTTTTTCATCTTGTCTTATTGGATTAGGATCAGATGGGCTTGTATTATTTCTGATGATAGTAGTTGCAGGCATGATTAACGTCGGTACGATGGGTCGCGAAATCACTTCCACATTGATATTCGATTTTGTTTCTGGAACTGGTTCGACAAACCTTGTTGGCTGTGGCTGTGGGGGTGGAGGTGGAGGTGGGCATATTCTGGGTTGTTCTTGAGGTCGATTCTGATTTTGTCTTTGTGGAGGGGCGGCAGGTCTGCCACGATTGAATACCTCGTTTCTGAACTTGACGGAATTGGGAGGCGGGCGGCATTCTACACAGGTGTGTAGGATGACCATGAAGATGATGAGTATAGCTTTGAGAGTATTGTTTTTCATAGTGATGTTCTGTATGTGGTGTGTAATAATGTTTTTCTATATTTGATTGAGGGTAATGCTTAGGTTTTTTAATCGAGGACAAAGAGTCGAAAAAAGAAAAAGGCAGTCTTCCATTTAAGGAAGATTCAAAATTCTGAGGCCAAATAAACAAATTGGTTCTTGATATGGTGTGGCGTATACATATATTTTTTGATTGATTAGGTACTTTGTCTTTTTTAACATTCAGTGCTTATTTGTTG
>JAKZAN010000346.1:0-56419 GCA_023053545.1 Lepidurus packardi
CCCAACCCCACCAACCCCCAACACCCCAACCCCAACCCCAACCCCAACCCCAACCCCAACCCCAACCCCAACCCCAACCCCAACCCCAACCCCAACCCCAACCCCAACCCCAACCCCAACCCCAACCCCAACCCCAACCCCAACCCCAACCCCAACCCCAACCCCAACCCCAACCCCAACCCCAATTCCCCTACTCCTTTCAAAATCCTCCCATACTCTCCCTACTCACAGATGTCAGACCAATAACCCTAATTCTGTTTTATGAAGTCGAAGTATATACATATTTCTTCATTCCCTAGCCAACTTGAAAATCGGGTTCTTCGCTTCCTTCTCGATGATCTGCTCAAACATCTGGAAACATTTCTTATAGCCCTTTAAGCCCTTCAGGCCTGCCTGCACCTTGATGCAACTTTCCAGCTGCTGTTCCATGAGAGTCGCGTACTCCATATTGGCTGCTTCCAGTTTCCTGTAAAGGTGGGCTGCCTTTTCTACGCACTGTGTATCTCTGCAATTACTGATGACATTCCTGAACTATTCCTCCATCTTGTCGCTCATCTTTCTGACAAGCACTTCGGTCCTCTCGACAAATTGCCGTTCCAACTTCCTGATGTCCTCTTTTTATGTCATACTCTGTCTGATGCTTTGTGCTAACTAAAGTGACCTGCCTTTATTTTATGTTTTATTAACAATTTATCCACAGTCTACACCTCGGATCGCGAGCCCTGAGTTCATATTTTTGGCAACATGGATCTACTGACTGACGAGCGGGGAAAGATTCTTAACTCCTTCAAGTCTGCCATCATGAGCAGCATCGATGGATACCCTGTCAACCGTTCCACCCTGCGTCCTTTCCGCAATCTCCTCTACCTCGTCGATAAATAACAAAATCCCTCATAATAAATTCTCCACGAAATCAAGAGCTGTCTAACTGCAAAGCAAGTCGATCATGAGCAACGTCTCTGCAGCCTCAAACTCGCCATGATCTTCCCTCTAAAATAACGGCTCCTCCTCCTTTAGCAGCACTAGAATGTAAGAAGTCCATGGCATGCAGCTCTAATTTTTGTAGGATCTCATTAGCATCTTGACCAACACTAACTTTAGCAATTCTGAGGACCTAAGCTACCACTACGAGTACATCTCCCACGTGCACGATATCCTTTTCGCAGTTTATCAAGAAATCAAAATGTCCAATGACTTGCATATGCAATCCATCAACAGAGTCATTTCTGTCTACAATAAAATAGGTAACGACCTTCCTCCCAATACCAAGCGACAGTCGGACTTATTTTCTCACAGAATAGAGAGTGCGCCCGTAATGCCTTAGAAGTATTGAGGGCTCTTGCCGACTCCATTCAAGAGGATCAGAACAAAATGCGACAGAAACTTGCTTCTTTACTCGGTCACAGGATTGATTAAGTTGTGGACATCCTACAGTCGTTTGAAGCCAGACTGAGGAGTCGACTGTACTATGGAGTCGCCCCTATTCTGAGATAGATCCCTTTTAATATCGAGGTATTGGAGAGAATCCTGACGAACTTACAAAAGATTATGGAGAATACAGTGGAGTACTAGCCAATCATCGAATGTTCCCACGCAATCTTCGCTATCATGCAAAATGTCCCAGCTATCCCCTACTTCCTAGTCTGCAAACACCTGAAGAACATCTATTTGCGTATGATGGCTGCTCCCTTCCGTAAAGAATTTCTACCAATAATGGTAGAACTACTCAAACGATCATAATTTGCCAATAACCGCTTCAAGTACGAAATCAGTCTCAAGATGCTGGAGTTGAGTCGCAACTTCCATTACCAATATACTAAACTGGTCCTCATGATGCTATCAACCCAGAATCTGCTCCAAGTCTCTAGACATTACCTCCAGAAAAAGGACAGTGTGATCCTCAGCATTTTCTACCAGAAATGGTTTGTAACTCGAATCAAGGACGACTCTGATGTGTTCAAGTAATAGTTCGTTATTTCCCTCGTCACATCCTACTTTGAAGAAAAGAGCAAGGAACAACCCTCCATTGACGTCGTCAAAGACATCCTCGATATTTGTCACAGGCTCCTGGACTGGACCTTTAACTTGAGAAACGATAGTAGTATCACAACCATAAAGCTGAGTTTCGACATTTACTTGTTGATGCTTCAGGAAGCCTGTGGGAGGCTAGGGGGGGAAGTGGAACCATATCTCAATGAAGTACTAACAAGGATCGACAGTCAGAGCATCAACTTCTTGTTCAAAATGAAGGTGCTAACCTTGCTCGTGAAGGTGATGTCTTACGAGGATCTGAAATCTCGACTTACCCAGTAATTCATAGATGGAGAGCTGAAACCCTTCATGATGCCAAAAAATCCTAAGCAAATATTTTTCCTACCATATGCCAGAAGTAGTTAAGGGCTAATCGAGAGTGCAAAAGAAATCGAGTACATTAAGCACATAATGAACTTATTGACGATCCTGCCCTAAAGGTACCCAGAAACTGCAGGAACCATTGACACCCTTATAGCAGAGTACCGGGAATACCTGACTCGACTCTAGAGCTATCCCTCTTCCAACACATAGCTGATCATGATTCTGTTCGACCTAGAGAACTAGCCAGTCCTGAACCAAGTATCTCGCAACTATATGCTTGCTCTATACGAAAAGACTACTGAACTTGCAATATGCACATATCCTTTAGCAACCGAGAGGAAATTCCTGGACTCCGACGAAATATCCATGTTTCCGTGTTCATCTCCCACCAATCTGATCATCAGTCCTTACAGGTTCAAGAGTGGTATAGCATCTATAGGCATCAAAGCATCCTCCCACATCCCTTGTGGCAATGTCAAGCTCCGGTGCACCACAAATATTGACTCTCAGGAACTATAGTTCGAGCATACTGTACTAAATATCGGGGTAGAGGGTCCTGGCGAAGTCCATTTCGAGGCTATCAACGACACAGGAAATATTTTAGCCAAGGGCACCCATAAACTCAAGATTGATTGGGGATGGAAGCGAGTCGACTGGCTAGTTTTGGGCGATCCCTTAAAGCTGAAGGTGTTCTGGGAGGGGAAAGGGTTCAGCGCTCGATACCTGGGATTGTACTGGGGAGAGCCAGCGTGTATATGTTTTGAAGAGAACTCTACAGAGCTACTGGTGCATCTGTGCTCGAAGTAAGTGATCGATGTGCTGATGCTAGAACTGCAGAGCATCCTGGACTCCCTGACGTAAGGACTATTGATTTTGAAGAGTTGACTGCACATATATAGTCTTACCTTTTGTCATTACTTCTAAATGCTGGGATATGGTAGAGGCGAGTCGCAGAAATAGTGGATGTAAATAGCTAAAATATACTTTATACGATTGGGAACTTTAGACTACAATATAATAATGGTGAAGCCGGAAAAGCAGCAGAAGCAAGACCAACCCACAGCCAAGAACGAGAGATCCTTGACATTCAGCAACCCTAAGTTCGAGGGCCAGAAGGGTCGACTGCTCTTGGAGCTACAGAAGAGTTATAAGGGCGACTCGCGTTTCCAGCTCAGCAACAAGTTCAAAAACGATATAGATGTCAGCAGACTCTCCAAAAACTTCAAGGACATCACTGACAAAGAGATTATCCAAGGGGCTATCGCCAATAAGTAAGAATAATCAGAGGCGGAAGTTGACCCCGAGAAGGAGAGACAGATAAAGGTGCTGGAACAATTGGGGATCACCAAGACGATAGCAAAACCTAAAAAGCAACTACCCAAGGAGGAGCAGAAGAAGTTAATAATCACTCACTTTGACCCTGCGTCGTTGCAGGGACAAAAGGTGCTGAAGGAGCTGGAGAACAAGAAGAAGCAGAAAGTCATGGAGCAGAACAGGAAGAAGAACGAGGATAAGAAGCAGCAAGTTAAGATCCAGAAGGGTATTGACAAAACCCGTCTGAAGATCGAGAAGGCCAATAAACTGCTGGACCCAGTACAGCCAGAAGAGAGCAAAGCCAAGAAGTAGTACAACATTAGGATCAACGGAAGCAAGTAGTAGGCATTCCAGGAGACTTCATTCAAACTGTTCTGATGTGGACACCATTTAGTCAAGTACCATAGAAGCAGTGTTGAGCATTTATGAAGCCAGTGTGCTATTTTAATGTCTAGTTATATAGTATCTGACAAGGCTGAGTGTATTTCGAAACAACCTAACCAATTTCGATTGAAGATCAAAAAGTCGAATACTTTTTGAATCAACCATTAACAACATTATTTTATTCATACTGTTCTTTGGTCCTAACCTTACCTCACACTCACATACTCTCAAATAGCCACATTCCCAATCAAAATTGTTCATGAACAGGCAATCATCCTTCAGTTAGGAATCTGTCGAGCTTGCTAGCATCGTAGAAAAATAGGGTAAAATCGGCTTCAGCTCCAACAAACGACTCCTCGTCCTCAAGAGTGGGCGTCTTTACTACTACCGTTAAGTTCCCAAAGCCTTCAAAGGCGACACAAGCATCCTTCGGCATCTTCGGGACATGCCTAAGTCATCAATCTAGGTGAGCTACATCAGCCATATAAAATGTGACCTGAAAGACCCTCGGCAGTTGGAGATAGAATTCGATGGTCGGTATATGATGGGTTCTGAGGACATCCGATCAACTTTAACTTCAGAGTAATAACAAAATACTATGCATTATTCGACTTATTACTTTTTCCAATCACTATAACCGCAAATAATTGGCTGATAATATTAAGTGCTCAGAGCTTACAATTTCGCGCCGAAAAACTCAGGGTAGATCTGCAAGTGGAAGTTCACCTGCGAGACCACCGAAGTCAAAGATCGGTGGGCACAGGCTCTCAAAGCCAGTATCAAAGAAAGTGTAGACATCTATCGCCTGATCAAACAGGTCCAAGGGGAAAAAGTGGATGGGCCATTCGAAACAGTTAGCCCAAGGAAGAGTGTAATTCCTTGGAAACAAAATGCGAACAGCGATGCCAGTTTATCTGGTAGCCAATCGAATATTGGTGGGAACAGTGCTCGCTCTGATGAGACCCAGAGAGATAAAGCCAGAATAGCTGAGCTAGAGAAAAAGACGAAATAAGGGCAGGAAAAAGCTAAGGTTATGGAGGCATAGATGAAAAGACTGGAAGAGTAGTCAAAGAAGAATATGTAGAAGCTGAGGAAGTAGCTCCAAGAAATACAGCAAAGATAAACGGTGGCATTGAAGGAGGCAGAAAAACTGAGGGAGTAAAAGGATAATCTGAAAAAAGTTCTGGAGAAGTCAGGAAAAAGTGCAAATTAAGCTCAGAGCACCCCGCTTCTTTCCTAAAATACAAGGGGAGCTGATATTTAGATATTTCGGATGCCTCAAATCATGAGTGTGACTGACTAGATGCCTGAAGACATCCCTCAGAACTCTGTGATAAGGGAAAAGTCAAGGGACAAGAAAATCCTTGACTCTAAATTATTTTTTTAACTAAGTGACAGTCTGAGGGGAGGAAGTTCCCCTAACATCAGTCATCACACAGTCAGTAATGATTTAAGATGTCTTGAAGAGGAAACCTTGAGAAATTCCATTATCTACAAACTGAATCCAGTGACATCTAGCCTACCAGAGTCTAATGTTTAAGTGGGAACTAAAAACCCTCATAAGTCTAGAGTGAGTCGTGCAAAGATTTTGGAACAGTCGAAGATCATCAATTAAGCTAAGGAGCCCGAATTAGAAAAGGAGTCACCTTCTTCAGTCCAAATGGTGAGGTATTTCCAACTGGTGGATGATATCAGTCTTGGTACCTTTAAGGAAAAGATATCGTATCAAAAAGAATATTTGAAACTGTTTTCCACATTCAGGGATCGGGCAGCAGACTTCCTTTAAGAGATGGTGAACGAGTTTGGGTCGACTGAAGAGCAATACCGAACTTTCCAGCTGCAAAAACCCGACTCCAGCATATCCTTCGAAAACATGCGGTTCAGACTAGGCATGACGACCTCCAAGAAATACACGGTTGGGACCATGACTAAGTTTTACTACGACCAGTAAGACATCAAGAAATTGAAACAGGAGTACAATTTTTACGAGTACTGCCAAGCGATAATCAATCGGTAGCTGAAGTAAGATAAAGAAACAAGAAACAGAGTGACGAATGTACGGGTCCCTCTTTGCTGTTATATCGAGTATAAAGGAATCAGTGCATTGGTGGAGTGTACCAGTCTTAACTATGAGCCGAAACCACTTGAGAGGTTGCCCCCGAGTCTCATCAGGAAATTTGAGGAGTGGGGCATCGACATCACAAAGATCAAGGTGTCAAGAGTGACGACGCCCAAATAGTATTTCGTCGTGCATCTGGTTTAGCCTTACAAAATCCCGAAGACACAGATCCAAAACATCACGAATATCAAAACTCCTCTTACTTTGTCTCTGCTGAATAAAAAACTAGGGTCCAATCTTCATAGTTCAAAATCCTACTCCAAAGGGCTGTCTTCCCTCAGAAAATACTATGATTTTGTTTTGAATCACAGCAGACCTTTGACCTACAAAACGCGTGAGATGATATAGGCTCTTTAATTTTGCATCTTCTGCAAATACGTTCGCCAAGTCTATAGGGCGGCCCAAGCTGAAATCGATGACTTTAACTTCTGGAGTCTAGTCCTTAAGAAAGACGAAGGGATCATGACTTTGGTTCGGGAAGCAGGTTGCGAGTACATCCCAGAATACAAAGGTATTCTTTTGACCTACCTCCAGCATTACTTCGGGGTCGTTTTCCGATTTTAAGGTGGAAATCCGACTTTCTCGAATGCTTCCGGCGTGAATTGCAACTTAGAAGAGGTCAAAGTGCGTCCTATAACACACATTTATAGCCACAACTATCTTTAGATACATGGAATAGCTTCTCATTTTGATTAGTACTTAAAAGAGGCCCATCCTACGGGCAGTGGCCCTAACCAACAGAAGTTGAAGCTGGCCAAATAGTCCTTAGAGTATTTTCGATAAACCTGTGGATCAAAGTTCGAGCCGTAGCAGAATCAGCTTCTACTAATGCAAGAAGCGCAACTCTCATTTACTGAACGTGAAGTCATTGACTCTATCAAGAAGTGTAAGCGGCTCCTCGACCAATATCCAAGCTATGACTACAAGAGGCTCGAAGTGTACAGCTTGTTACTGAAGAATTACCAGGAAGTCTCTGCATCTGACATGATCACGACTTTCAAATTGATCATTGATCTGACTAACTTTTTGTACGGCAACAACCACTACTCTGTCGTGCATCTGTACTGTATCGTGGGTCACTATTTCACTCTGCAGAAAGAGTACGAGTATTCATTCAAAATGTATGACCTAGCATTGACAGTGGTCAGCAAATTATAAGGAGGTACCAACAGCAAGGACATGACTGCGGAACTGTACGTAGACATGTCCAAGGCATACCGCCAAGCTGGAAGTCTCTAAGAGGCTGCCAGCTGCATCAATAAGAGCAAAGATATCTGTAAGTCTTCCATGTGCTCCCCTCACCTCATCGTACGGATCCTTGGCTACTCCATAAGTCTGGAGCTGAGCCGAGGATAACTTGACCATGCAGTTATTGAGTGTTAAAATATAATGGAGTACCTGCGAAATCCGGGTTCCAAAGTCACTGAAAGTCTCCTTCGAAAAGACCCTATTCTTCTGCTGTAAAGCTATAAAATTGCCTATAAAACGTTCTATAGGGCCAAAAAGAACCACAAAGCACAGTAGATCATCAATACTCTTTTTTCAATTGGATCAGAAGCCAATCTAGTGGCTTTTAATAAGGCATCTTTGGAAATGGCGGTAATGGAGTGGTCTTTCCTAGAATCATTTTCAGCAGATAGCTCGAGGGATAAACTCCTAAGTAGAGTAGGGGAGATTATTGTGACTCTGAGATAGCAACCAATCTCAAAGGAAGAGAGCGTGCGAATGCTTGAGTAAAAACGCAGAGAGTACAACGGTGTGGTAGAACTCTTGTCTGACTTATTCGAAGAGTGCGTATTGCTGGAGTAAGATTAAATGAGTCCTGAATAAGTGATCGAAAGCGATAACTTATCAAAGAAATCAAAGGTAGGCATGTCCAGAAAAAATAATGATTGTCTGATAGCTGTGTTGAACTTGGTGGTGGACGAACACCAGGACAACATTGACAGTTTGTTGGGAGAACCCATTTGATACTCCGTCCATTACTCGAACATTAACCGTCCCTAATATATTTTGACAAGAAATGGTTAGCAACCTTGATACTACGAAACCGATGCATGATTGCCGATCAAAATATTCATCAAGTGCTCCTATATCAACCATCTTAGTACAACAGACGTAAGGATCATAAAAACTTAATGGCGCATCTTTGCATGTAGAGAAATTGACTATAGGTTGCGGCATATCAACTACGACACATCAATTGCGACCTCCTCTCAGGGTCATGATCATGTGGATGGTCTGACCAGGCTGCACTCCTGCATCGCTGATCTTAATATCTTCAGCCAGCTGTTTGCCTGCGAAAATGAGTTTGAACTGGTCCTGCGCGAGACCCTCCTTATCCTCGATTGCCTGCTTGAGGTTTCTGACGAGGTCATCGTTCTCATAATTATAGGGGTGCTTCCTGTTGGTGATGGTCTTGATGAAAAGCTGGGGCATGGGTGGGAGTGATTGCTTTTGGGATTTCTAATGAATATTATTATAGAGTTCAAGATATTGAAAGGGCAACACAAAAGGGAGTGACTGGGTTTGGGCTGGGACACAAATCAAATACACGAACATTAAGTACTGTTAAAATCTGATAAACTGTCAGCTTTAAATCACTATCATTGCGCAAAAATCTAAAACGTACCAATGGCTTACTTCGGGGATTAGGATGAAGAACTGTCGGTCTTCAGAGTTGGACCACTGCCTTGATCTAGTCCAGCACCTCGTGTTTCTGGGTTGTAATGAACTGCCGGATCAAATGTTTCAGGTTCCCCCATCCAGCTATCTCAATTAGTTTGCTCTTGATCTCCTCCATATTACTCTCATGCAGACTCGCACTTGCCCTGTTCCTATTCTGCAGGCTCTCATATACAGCAGCCACAATTTCCTGCACAAAACTACCATACCTCTAGACCATCTGGAGCGAGCGTGAAGACGACAGAGCTTCTAGAACATCCCTTTCGAACCTTTCTACAGATTGACTGTTTATATGCTGGAACAGAACAGGGTTATTGTTCAAGAATCCGATGATGGTCTTGGAGAGATGCGATACTATGAACCTTATAGTTGTGAAACAAACCCCCTCCATAGCTGCAGGATTCTGCTCGAGTTTTGCAGAGACAGGCACCAGATTTGTTATTTAGAATCTAGTGTTTGGTCCTAAGAGTAGTTTCTAGATATTCTGGAGACTTCGACTACGGTATTTGGATTCCTAGGCTGTGTTCGAAAATGGTTTTGTAGGTCTGTCTTGCACTTCACCAAGACCCGATTTTTATGTGGAGTGCATGTTCTTCAGCAGAGAATCAACGAGAGACAAGCTTTTCTTGAGTTCCTGCTCTTTTCGCTGGGCCTGCTTCATATAGAATTATTTCTCCTTCGTGACGATACTGCCTTCATATAGTAACTGTTTGCACTTTTCTGTCACAACACTGAGCTCGTTCTACAGTTTCTTGATGACAGTGTTCAGCTTAATCTTCTAAAGTTCTGCCTCATGCAGGCGGTATTCCAGATCGTAGTTGATCTCGTGGTACATGGACCGCTAGTTGTACAGTATTTCCTCTAGCTCTTGGCTCTGGTCTGCAGGGATAGTGCGGACGGGTTGCCCTTCCTGGTCAGTGGGTGGCGTGTTAGACAACTCCTTGATCTGTTTGTCTTTGGCAGCCATCATCTTTTCTAGTTTCTTGGTAAAGTCAGTATACTCCTGTATTTTGCTCTCATACTCCAGAGTCTTTGCCGCAACTATCTCACTCTAGATCGTCCGTAAGTAGAATTACTTTTCCTCTTTCAACAATCTCAGTTGATTCCTCAAATTCTCATTTTATTTGTAAAGATCTTCCTCCTCTTTATTGTCTGCCGCTGGGGACTCTCCTGATTTCTTCGACTGATCCCGTGCCGTGTCAACTCTCGTCCTCTCACTATCTAATGGGCTTATAGCTCCTCTCTCTCCTTGGTATCTTTGCTCATCCTTTATTTCCTTATCCATGTTCTCTACTTCCAGCTGTCTGATGTACTTTTCCTTCTGTTCCAGCCTCAGAGTTAGTTTTTCCAGTTTTTAATTAAGCTTTGTGTTCGATGCAGCCAGCTCTTCCATGTTTCTCATGAGACTATCTCTATCGGGCCAACCTGGGGCATCTGTGTGCTCAGTGGGCTGTTTCTCCTCTTTTTTGCTTGACAGTCTCACCCTTTCGATATACTCGGTCTTCAGAGTCTCAATGACGATGTTGAGTTCTATTATTTTTTCCTTCAGTAAGCCTTCCTGATGTCGTAATTACTTATTCTCCTCCAATATTTCTTCGAGAGCAACTTTGATATCGCTCTCATGGTCTTCCTTTTGCTCTTTATTTAAAGGCTAGATTATGACGAATTCCCCCTCCGGCATAGTCCCAATTCTTTCATAACTTGGCTGATGTTGTGTGCTTTCTAGCTGCTGCAATCTTTATGCCAACATCTTATTTTAGCTGGTCAGTCGTGTTTCGGCTAGTTTTAAACTCTTGCTTTCTATCTCATATCTCTACAGCAACTTTTGCATGTGATCTATTTTTGCCTCAAGGTTTCTCTCGTTAGAGTCGTACACCTCCTTCATCTCGTTGTTTACAGCCACCTCTTACTTGAGAATCTCGATCTCTGACCTCAGTGCTTCCATCTACACTCTCGTGGAATTAACAACGTCATCTCTGCTAACTGCCATGTTCCCTCCTTCACCTCTCAACCGTTAATGTCTTTCTCTGAGGTTTCGGATTTCTTTCTATATATTTAAACTGTAGCTTCTGGCCTGCGCCAGTTCGACGCTCATAGTCTCTATAGTTACCTGATTTTCTTGTTTCTATGAGTTCAGGACGAGAAGCTGGTTGGTAAGTTTGAGTAGCTCATTCTCTTGTTCAATATTCCTACTGGCCATCAGCTTATTTTCAGTTCTCAAAAACTCATTTTCCTCTGTTAGCGTACCCAACCTCAAACTTTCTTCCTTATTCTGTTCGCTCATGCGCTCAAGCTGACTGGAAATCCTCATCTGTTTGGTTGTCGACTTCAGCTCTTCCTGAGCCTACTTGAGAGTTTCGATTTCTTCGTTCAGTTGTTAAATCTATATGCTGTATACTTTGTTCTCTTCTATCAGCACCTCATTCTAATCCTTCATCTGTCTCCATTGCTATATCAGATGCTGGTTTTATCGCTCGAGACCCTCACGAGAGAATAGGGTCTCTTCGAACTTCAGCTTGATCTGCTGTAGTGCTTGTTCATGTCGGTTCTTGCCATTCAGCATCGGTTACCTCAATTCGTTCTCTTCCAACAGTAATTCTGCTGGCTATTTAGATTTATGACCTTCGCGACTCTCTAGTGGATTCTGGTTAGTTTTCCTGATCTCCTGCGACTTATGCTAGAGTTCCGACAGAACGTGTGTTGTGTTCTACAGCTGTCTCGATAATCTCTGCACCTATGTCTACAGTCTTTGATTCTGCTCACTCAATATCTAGAACTAGATTTCTGATTGCCTCTTGTACTCTCTCAGTTATTTCAACTCTCTAGAAGTCGATTTCTCTTGCTCCTTCAGTGTCTTCACTTATGTGAACAGTTCTGCGTGCAGAATATTACTTTGCCCCTCTGAAGATTCCAGCCGACCTTCAACTCGAGCTCGTTCGACCTGGCTGACTTGCAGTTACGCCCTTAGACTGGCTACTTGTTCATCTAATTCTGCCCTGTCAATACTATCCTGGACAACTTGTCTCTTATTTTGTTCCTACTTCTCCAATAATAGGTCCCTATTTTTCTGTAGTTCATTCTCCATCTCTGTCAGCCTTACCACGTACCTGTCTTCCTCATACTGCTTCAGCTCTATCAGACTCCCCTTTTCCTCCAGGCTCAGTTGTAGTTGTTCTATAAAGCTGATCTTTTTCTGCACTTATAAATTTATTGCTTTGTTCTGGCTCTTCATCTCGTGTAATTCGTTCTAGACTGTGTGCAGATTTTAAATCTTTGAATTTAGGCTTCTAATCTCTCCTTCCTTTACATTCAGCTCTGCCTCAGTTTTTGACAGCATGAGCTTTAAGTCTTCCTTTTCCTTCACTAATCTCTCGATGACTTTATCCACACTATCTTCTGCCATGTTGGGTATATCTCCCACTGATCCTGATTCTCGATCGTACCAGTCGGTATTCCCGACTCCTACGATATTCCGACGACGTTCTACGTCTTCTGTTAGACTTGCCCTCCTCTGAGGAGGACTTAGCATGAAATTACTGCTTTTACTTAATGACTGTTGGGACTTCATGTCATTGAGTTGCCGGACCAGCTACAAAATACGTATTTCGTATTTCGACTCTTTTTCCTTGGCATTCGCAATGTACTTGGAGAGCTGCTCTTTGACTTGTCCGATAACTGCTAAGTCTTGCATTCTAAGTTCTTCAAGTTTTGCAATTCCTGTTTCCATCCTCTTTTTCTCATCCATCAGGCTATCTATCACTTCGGATTTTCTGTTGATCTATTTTTGTAAAAGCTCATTTGCTTGATCTCGATTGATCAGTGTATCTTCTAGTTTGGACTTGATAGTTTGCTTCTCGATCTCAAACCTTTCCATGAGTTATCTTGTAGTTCTCTCGATCTCTCGAAGCTTAAGGCTGACTTTCTCTTCGACTGATTTGGTGAGAGTTGCCTCCTCGGGGATCATTTGCGATGAATGTTCCAGGAGGGAAATATGACCACTGATTATTCTTGCGACCCTTTGACTTATTTCCGATGTACTCTATCCATAGGTCGAGTTAAGTTTACGCAGAGACAGTTTGGCTTCACTGATATGTTCGGATAGATTCTTGCGGTTGAAATTGCCTCCATTTTTCAACTACTCTGACTTCGCGAGCAGGCTGATTACGGCATCGATCGCCACTTCTTATTTACTGTTGAGACTCTTATCGCGTTGTCCTACTATATAATCAACTAATAGCTGGCAACTGGCCTGCTTCATTGCTTAGCTCCTTAGCTTCTAATACTTTTTCTCCGTAATAAGTTCCACCACTGCCTAAAATTATCCTAATGCCTCCATAACACGTCTAACTTTTTCTTCATTCTAAAGCTTAGCTTTGAGTCCCTACGAGAGTTGACCACACAGGTCGACTAGTCTCAACAAGAAGGTTGCCTTCATGCGTTTCACTTCTGGAGAGATCTTGGTAGCATTATTTTTGAACCACTGATTGATAGATTTGGTTGTCTACTGTGTATTTGTATCTTGAGTGATATTTTCAGCCATGGCATTGAGTTCTGCTAGCTTAGTTTCTCGTTCTGCAGTTTCTTCCTTAGTCCTGGCTATGGCCCTTTAGAGATACCTCAGTGAAAGGCTGACATCAGAGGTATCTGCTACTCGTTAGAGTTCTTTCGAGATTTCTTCGGATATTTTGATCAAGTTGCCATTTGGTGAAGTCAGTTCTCGCTTCAGATGTTCGCTCAGCACTGACTGATGGGATCCTATGGCTGCCGATTCTTTGGATTTTGAATTTTTTACTGGATTTAAATGGCCCGAAGAGGCTAGAGAGTTGTTTGTTGACAGCTTTTTAGTCATTCGGAGCACTGCGAGAGTAGTGGAAGCCAGGACTGATTTTTTGAACACGATGTTTTTATTCCTGAAGATGCGTGCCAACCGCACAACAGCGGTGGCTTTACTCTTTCTTGGATCTGCATGGACTGACAGTTTTGTGAAGGCTGCTGTGAGTAGTCTCAACTGGGCACTCCTGATAGCTTGCCGGAGGAGGTTGAGCTCAGGCTGTATGGATCTCTAGATAGTGAGACCCTTAAGGAATGACTGGGTATTTTGTGTGTCAGGATTAGAGTTCTTGAGTACAAAGATCTCGGTGGGCTGTTGATTGCCGTCAGTGGAGATAGCCCGTTTGCTGGTGTAGTTATTGAGGTAAGCAGTGATCGACTTGCGCATGAGGGAGTCCGAAAATAAATAGGATATAGGTATGTTTTAGTGTAGATCCTAGTGAAACGGATAAGAGTAGCTGAGACATAAAATGCTTAGAGTTTGGCGAACCAATATAAGATACTATAGGATCCGTGTTTGACATTAAATATTTATTCGGGTTCCTGATACCATCACGATCAGGGTTCTGAATCCTACTGCCGAGCATTCATGCTTTTATTTTTGGGAACTATCACTTCTTTTAGGGAATATTGGAAGCAGGAGCGACAGAGTTGTTGTGCAGTCGCCACAGTTTCATCATATCTTCCTGACATACTGGGCATTTCATCTCCAGCAATTCTTTCTTGCATAGGGTCCGGGCACATTTCAGGTGCATCTTGTGCAGACACAACAGAATCACGGTTTTCTCGTTTTAAAAACACCCTAGACACAGGGGACACACTTCGTCATGCCTACTGCTGGCCCAAGTGCTATGGGCCAGGGGTAGTTTCTCCACCAGGTGTTGGTGCTAGGTCAGTTTGAGATGGTCGAGCGGACTAATCAGATTTTTGAGTCTAACTTGGAACAATTTCTTCTCCATCTTTATTCGTACTTTATTCAAAAATAAAACCAAAGTCTGCATACACACTACTTTACCCATACATCTCAGTTGCTATAGATAAGTTCTTCTCAAAGTAACTTGAAATGCCTCGTGATCGGGTCGAGGTGGTCGCACAGGGCTGGGCCCAGAGCCAGCACTGTCTGGGCTCCTTCCTTCACCTGCGTCAGTCCTGCATCTTCAACCAAATGTGTGTTGATTCCTGCTGCCTCAGCCTTCTTCTTGACATCGAGCATGTCCTTCAGATTATCAGCTCTTACTACGATTTTAGCGCAGCCGAATGTCTCCCAGTTGTGCAGAGTCTGTTTGGCGTTTTTATCGTGGATGCCCAGTTCCTCCATATCGAGGTATGCACCCAGGGCAGCATGTCCTACTTGGGCACACACTTTGCCTTTACCCATCTTGAGCGATCCGTTCACTACAATGAGCATTTTGTAGCGGAAGGCAGACGTCTCCATGTTGAATTATTATGGTTTCACCTGGGGCTTGGGAGGAGGAGGCAGGATGTCCGAAATGTCGGCATCTACTCCATTTTAGAGATATCGTACAATGACTTCAGCAGCCTTTTGCTTGTCTAGAGTGAGAGAGACAGCCTTGAGGATGAGTGCTTCATCGAAACCGAAGTCTTTCAGCTCTAATATTAGTTGCTGGCGTCTGACCTCTTCAGGGATATTTTATAGCTCCATATGGTCCTTTAGAGTTTTTAATTAAATACTTTTTGTAGACAGTACTGTAGCCTTCAGGTAGTAATAAAATGGGTCCACAACTTCCTCAATAGACAGGCAAACGGTATGGGTTCCAGCCAAGAACTGGGGACACTCATCTCAGGAAGCACTACTCTTCTTCCGAATACTATTAGTGTTACCCTATGTGACCGAGTAGTGAGGACTTATACTTCTCCTGATTGAGTTTGCATATTTTATTTAAAAACCAACTGAAAACAATCAATAAGCTTCTGCAGCATGGCCCTCGAATAACAAGTCCCCAAGTTTTTCCTCTTCATCGCTCTCATTTCCTTCGTCAACTGCTATGTTAAGGCAGACTACAATGCACCTCTCTTCATCTTCTGCTACCTTTTCTGGAACGCCCAAGAGGAAGGCATCAAGGCCAGGCTTTTCTTTATCATGATCTGGTCATGGTTCATTGATATTGTCTGGTCGATCATCTGGCTCGTCAACTGGAACTCAGACCTGTTCAGAGTCTACCGCTCGAATATCCACGGAGTCGTGCTCATCCTAACTGCATGCATTTTTGGCCTGAAGGTAACAACAACCCTTTATTGATTCTCGTTATAGCTAGACTCTGTTGCTTATCTGGCTGGTGGCTACATCACGGGAGTGCAAATAAAGTCTGAAGCCTCGAGAGATATGGGACTCTTTGCGGAATTTCCTGTTTGTCCACAAATGATCTGTGAGTATCTGTGTTCATTGAGCACTTATTATACACTAATGGCTTTAAGAATTAACTTGGGGAACGAATAGGGTTATTCAATCATTCGAGTTTTCAATCTCCGGTTCAGTTCTGAAGATTGAGTTAATGAGTTCATTTTTTATTATTAGCTTCTACTATTTTCGAAGTCTGTATAATCCTACTCCTTTATACTTTTCGCGAGTTTTCTAACTCCTGCATATCTATGTTAGACAAATAGACCCTCATCTTTTTCCTCACCTCCTCTCCACCTTATCATCCTCTCGTCCTCTTCGCACAGATCCTCGTCAATCGACTCCTCCCCTCTCTACCTTTTGCCATCCCAGCCTTCGTTCTTTGTTGCCTCGCCTCAATTACAGTCTTTCGAATCAACTATTTCTGGTACGTTGGAATCGTTCTCGCTCATCATATCAGCTACTTCAATCTCATCAACCTGGGCTTCTTTGGAATTCTCGGATGCAACTAGCGCTGCAAGACCCTTGTTTTTCTCTACATACTGCTCGACCTCGTGTTTTTGCCTTCTACAACGCTCAGTATGGCTCTATCTGCAATTGGACTGCTATTTTTGCTTGCTGAGCTATACAGAGACACACCTTTTCAGAGCCTGATGGACAACCAAGCGTACTTTGCAGGGTTCTGCGGGCTTTTCGTGAATAGTGTGCATTCTCTACTGATATTTAGTTTTGAACTCTAAGAATAAACCACAAACCTCCAGCTCATAATTTCAAGTGGACTAGCTGTATTCTGCGGTAACCAGATGATGGCCACTCGGCTCAACACTCTGATGAATAAGAAAATCGAAGAGCTGGAATCTCCTAGCCATATGCTACTGTATATCTCCTAAATGAAATCGAAGCTCAGCAAATCGTTCTAGGGACAAGGGATCGAGAAACAGCATCGGCGGACCTGCAAATATAGCAAGTGTTTTTGTAGGGATAAAACTAGCCGAGTCAGCTTCAAGAATATGTTCATCCGAAGTCTCTTTGAAGTGAGCCAAGTGAAGTTTAAAGCATCTCGGTATAAGAGTGATTTAGCTGAGTTGGAAGTAGAGAATCTGCTCGATTAGAATATGTTTCCCCTTGCTATCGAGGCTTATCTGAAGATCAAACAACAACCCATGACGCTGTTCAAGTGGATCAGCAGAAAAAGACTCGAAAAAAGACTCAAAAAGGAACTCAGAAAAATCGAATAAAACTACCCTGTTAAGATTGTCTTCGAAAATGCTTTCAACTATGAGAAGGACTATGAACTCCTCAAAAGGGATATCTTATGCCTCATAAAAATCAAAGAGAATTTCTGGAGAGAAGTGAGCAGGCCAACGTCACAGCTCGTTGCCATCAAAAGGATGGGGTTGGAAATCATGGACAAATTCAATCTCATGCACGATTACTACCAGAAAACCGTGAAGCCTGTCGAGGATGAATTGAAGGTGTACAACGGCAGCATCATCTACAACTTGTTCCTGCTCGTGGCGACCAACTACAAGGAAACTGCTGAGTCAAACATGAAGGCCCTGAAAAAGACCAATGATTCGGGTCTGGCACATACCAAAAAATAGGAGAAATCATTCGAAATTAAGATTAGCATTAACTAAGTTTCGTTCGCAGTGATACAGAATACGACTTCCAACTTCCTCAAAGGAATCAAGACAGCACTACCCAAACACCAGTTGATTGGCAAGTCGATGCTGTTCCTGATCCCCCGCTGCTATTTACGCGAACATATCCGCGGCATCACGTAGCTCCGTCTCTACAAATAAGACAAGATTCTGGGGAACAACGTGAGCCCTATTTTCTTCGTGGATAACTTCAATAAAATTGTTCCTTGCAACGTTGTTGTCAAGTACTCTGTTGACATCCTGAACGAGCTCTCCGTCATCGGCAATGTCAAGGAGATTTCTGAAGATTGCTAATACATTGTACTAGATGTTCGAGGCAAGGCTCTTTATTCTACAAGCGATAATATTGAGTAGGGTTTGACTGAACTACCTGAGGTTCAGAAGATCGTCTCCTAATTCCGTGCAAAGTGGTAGGCAAATACTCAGTATGACCATCCATACCCGCCCATCGAACCGGTCAAACTCCAGCTCAGACACAATGATATCTCATTCAGTTGTGAATTTTCCTCTCCATTAGCAACTTCATTCCGGAATCCCAACCCGCCTCCCGTTCATATGAAGATCCATAACTAGTCACAGACCTACTTCGCTGAGAATCAGTTAGCTGAGGAACTGGAACTTGTTGGGTGCATGCGAAAAATCAATAACATTATGGACCAGAACTAAAACTAGTCTCAGGCCAGCCATCTGAGCCGTAACACATAAATAATTGACATCATAAAACGCATATAGAATAGACCGAGCCTCCCCTTTTTTAATGGACTGATGCTGTTGCTGCTTGCCTCCTCCTTGATTTGCTTGTGCTGTATTCTTGTCATCCACCTTACCTGCAACATTACTTGGGTTAATCCTGATCAAGTAAAGTCTAATCATTTCGAACTCGCCATCAGCCTGTACAAAGTGCAACATTCCTTCCACAAAGTCCTGAACAAAGGTCTTTCCCTTTACGCCCTGAAAAACAAGATCCTCAACAATACATTCTTATCTGAGGTGTATGGATCTCCAGATTATATGGCAGCTATCCCCGCCCAAGTGTACTCTTACTGTGATGAACTTAAATAAGCTCTGTCCAAAAATATAACTCTCCAGGATGATGATCTTGACTCTTCGTACTTCTAACTCTACTACCAACCTATCGCAGTTGTGACCCCCTAAAGCTCCCAAACTGTCACCATCCAGTCCCTAATGTATAAGGGAATTATGAGTTGCTACCAAATTGCCAATTAACACCCCCTGGAGATCACTATCCTGGGGTTCACCTACTGGACCCACTTACTAAGTCCCATACAACGCCTCATATAGCATGTTCAATCTTTGCTCTACAATAGTCTGAACAAGTCGTAGTCCTAAAATACCTTTTTATTTGCTTCGTTCTGTGCGGTTGTCTGCCTCCTGATGATGCCAATCTACTTGTATGACAGGAAGCTTGATGATAAATAAAATTATACCTTCGAACTTATTGTCTCGCTTGAAGCAGATCTCATCCAAAAGTAACTCACTGAACTAGAAAACTTAGAGTAGACTCTCCGGTTCAACACTGCTCAAGCTAAATCTAATAATACTGCCGCCAAAACCACCCCAGATTTGCTGCCTGATGAAGAATCCAAAGTCCTCACGAAAACCAACTCTCAACTAAGAACAAGCAAGCGCAAACGCAATGGTTAGTTAGACTACAGCGGCTACTCGAGCAGAAGATTCCTTTTGTATGTAGGACCCGTGGTTTTCCTAATCTGTTTGGGCGGGATATATCTGACAAAAGAGTTGTTCATTATTTCTGTAAGATAGAGCATAGGTAAGGAAAAGAAATTCAATGAGTGGAGAAACAACAGGTTGGCACTAGGAGTCGGCCTAAAGAAGCAGATCTACAACTTCTCAGAGCAACAGCAGATAGTCGATAGCAGGAATAACACTAGTCTGGATGATTGGGTCTTCCAAATGATCCAGTACAGAAAAACTAACTACTATGTGCAAAACTCAACGAGAGTCGTTGAGGACTGCAAAAACCCTATTATCTGCAACGCTAGTTCCGGCCTTTCAAGCGAGCTGGCTCTTAGTTCCTATGCTGAAACTCTGATAGCAGAGATGCACTCCTATCGTCAGCCTGAGCTTACTGCCTTTTTCGAGATAATCGAGGAAGTGTGCGATAAGTTCATGCAGCTTAGAAACTAATAACTGCATGCCTAAATCTACTCACCGCTTTCCACCTTTCTGGCGATCAGGACAATCTTCTTCCTAATTTCTTTGCTGAGTTTCTGTGGCGTAGTACTGATCGGGACACTGTACGTGCGAAGGCTCAAAGGTAGTTTCATCGCGACCAGCAGGTTAATCACACTGCTGAGTGAAGACATGATAAAGAAGAACAAGAGGGTAGAGAGTTACTTGCAGACACTCGAGAAGCTTGAGTGATTTTATATCTTTTCTAACTTCAATTAATATATGAAAGCATCTGCAATATTTTATTTTTGTGCTTATCTGCTATGAGTGTTTAGTATGCTCAGGAATTCATCAAAGAACTCTTTCATGAACTCCAGAACAATCTCACCTAGTCCACATACGCTACCGCCCTTGACGAAACTTTAAAAGCTCTCAAGAGTCACTACATATTTTCTCTCTCCCCTGAAAAGTACCGGATCTTGCTTGCTGTACTTGTCAGAGGGATCCCGAAAGACGCTCTGAAGACAAAAATCATGGAATTCGTCAAGACTCGGTATCCTGACGAAACCTAGAACTCCAAAGTACTTCAGAAAGAACTTCTGAGTAATGTTCTTGAAGTCATGGCGTATAGGCACAGACCTAAATCTCTGACTTCTAATTCTTGCGACATTCTAATGGGAGTAGTTCTGGAACCATAAGTCCGAAAATTCCTCTACGAACAGATCCTTCTTCATCAGGATACCCATAACAACGATAGTTTGCACTATAAAGACTTCGTCAAAAATGATAAGAAAACGACACAGATACCCATTTTTTCTTAAATGCATTCGCAGATCGATGCGGCAGCCCACACTCTGAAAGTGAAACTCTACTCGGATCGAAAAGATCTTGTCGTCAGACTCATGGAATCATTGTACCGAAAGTATGATGAGTCTAAGTCAGTCACCAGCGCAAATGGGCTCACGAAACCAAAGTACTACCTAGCAATTCTAGTGTCTAAAGTCTTGTAGTCCTATACTTTGGCGAAGATTAATGACCTGGGCACCATCTATTTTGGACTCCTAGACAGAACTAACTTCTATCAGAAACACTATAGTGGCCGGGTTAAAGGAGGGAAGACTATGAAGTTGGAAAAGATCCTGAAAGCCGTAGAACTAATTGACCCGGATTTAAAAATCACTCTTTAATAGGAGATTGCTCAGAATTAAAAGTTGTAGGATCTGCTCATCCGCACCTTTCAGGAATTCATGGAAGGGCTAGGCGTCAATATCCTCAGCCTCAACACTGCTATGTTCATGATCGACCAGCTCCTAATAAAGCATCCTAACCCTTTCGATATCTACTTAATGTTTGCGATTGCGTTGCTTTTGGTATACACTGAAGAGGAGGCAGAGCAACCAACCGATAAAAAAACGGGACTCAAAGAAAGAGTAAAGTTTCTGTAACTGATCGAACCTACAAAGTTCGCAGAAGTGTTCAACACAATCTACTAGGATATCCCTGGATACAGCTCTATATTCTAAAAGGATGACATGAGATAGGATATTCTGAACGAGGGGCTGAGTCAGTGCAGAGGAGCTAACCATAGCAAGAATGTAGTTGAGGATCAATAGTCTAAAATATTGCAGGTGCTCGCCGAAGAATACTAAGAGGAGTGCAGAGCGATGGTCCCGCAGATGGCACCATTGGTGTCAGAGTCACTACATAATGGACTGATCCCTCCTTACTACTCCATGGATGAGCTGAATGAATGATGCTTTTACTCTTGCCCCATTTTCACGGGTGGTAACAAAACAGTTATCAGATGTTATGACTCGTATGACCAGCCAGAGTATCATAGTTTTTTAGTATATAAGTTTAGTTTCAACATCAGATTCGCATGTTCGGGTTCGAAGACTTCTTGGGCGACAGACAACCGCCTCCCCAGCCATAACAATCAGCTGAGCCCAAAGACACCGATACTGAAGCTCTCTACAAGCTCCTTGGTAAATTGCTCATTATCATTTTATTGCCCATCCACAGATATCCCCAAAACCGCCACCACATAATAAATCAAAAAGGCTTTCAGGAAGAAGGCCATGAAGGAGCATCCTGACAAAGGTGGAGACCCCGAGAAGTTCAGGCAGATTAAGGACGCATCGGAGATTCTGTCCAACCCTGAAAAGAGGGATCTGTACGATAAATATGGCATGTAGGGTGTCAATGCAGGAGGAGACCCCAATGGAGGAGGGCTCTTCAACTTCTTCAACCAGAAAAAAGACACAGGACCCAAAAAGTATAAGCCAAAACTCGTCGAAGTCCACGTCAGTCTAAAAAAGGTCTACGAAGGCGGGATTCAATAGGTCGAAGTGGAGAGAATGAGAATATGCGAACCTTGCGATGGAAAGGGAGGAGAAAACCCTGTGACCTGCACAACTTGCAAAGGCCAGAAGATCATCATGAAAAAGATGATGATCGCTCCTGGAATGTATACAGCAGCACAAGCCCCGTGCGACAAGTGTTCAGCACAAGGAGTGATTTTCGAGGAGAAGGACGTCTGTAAAGGGTGTCTGGGAAAGAAAGTAGTCAGCAAAAAGAAAACCATTGAAGTGGCTATCGACGCAGGAGTGCCGCACGAACATGACTACATCTTCACAGGAGAGGCTGACGAATTCGTAATCACATCACATCAACCTTTACTTTTCTTAATGGAATAAAATCAATGCTTAGCCTGGAATCATGGCTGGAGACATCTATTTCCGAATCCTCATCGACCCACACCCAGATTTCGTGAGGAAGGGTGCTGATTTGTACTACAAAAAGAAGGTCAGTCTGATTGAAGCTGTCACGGGTGTCAACTTTGTGATAACTCTTCTCGATGATAGCCAGGTACGCGTCGCTACTGCTCCTGGAGAGTACCTCCTCAATGGTAATTTTCTGTTTGTTCATTAATTCTTGATTGAAATCGTAGAGGAAAAAAGAATGGTCAAGAGAAAGGGAATGCCCTTCTACAAAGACCCAATGTCAAAGGGTCATCTCATAATCCAATTCGAGGTCGAATATCCCGAAACTATCGATTAATCTGCCCGTCAAGCCCTGGCGAAGGTTTTAGGTCAGCCGCTAAACCCTGGACTTCCAAATCCTCTCTTCTTGCAACCTTATGACGAGGCCCACACCAAAGATAAAGAGACTGGATAGAAGGATGAAGAATGGGAGGACGACGATGAAGATGGTGATCACGAACATGGTCATCCTGGCCAAGGTCAAGGAGTTCAATGCCAACAACAGTGATATTGGTAATATAGCAAGTAAACATTTGGTGAGCATTGGGGAATTGTGTGAATTAGTCTCAATTTTGGTTGTTTTTAAATGTTTGGATGACTATACGTGATATATATCAAGCTTTCATGGCGCATCCGCACTCAGGGATGAAGGCATCGAGAATGCTGGCGAGTTCAGATTCATCGCTTTGCTCAAGCTTGCCACTCACTCTGATTTTCTCGAGAATGTTGGGGTAGTTGCTGCGAATGTGAGCCAAGAACTTACTCTCGAACTTGCTGATCTCAGAAGTGACCATCTTATCAAGGAAACCTCTCACACCGGCGAAAATGACGCAAACTTGTTCCTCAGCAGCCATGGGGACCTATACAGTGAAATTATTGTCAAACTAGGTTTTATTACGAATTGCTTCTGCTTAAGGAGCTCAGTGAGTTGGGCACCTCTGTTAAGGAGCTGCTGGGTGGCAGCGTCCAGATCAGAACCGAACTGGGCGAAGGCTGCGACTTCTCTGTACTGGGCAAGCTCCAACTTAAGCTTACCGGCGACAGTCTTCATCGCCTTGATCTGGGCGGCAGATCCGACTCTGCTCACAGACAGACCGACATTAATGGCGGGTCGGATACCCTTATAGAAGAGCTCAGTTTCCAAGAAGATCTGGCCATCAGTAATCGAGATGACATTAGTAGGGATATAAGCAGACACATCACCAGCCTGGGTCTCAATGACGGGCAGTGCGGTCATAGAGCCTCCACCGAAGGACTTATTCATCTTGGCGGCTCTTTCGAGCAGACGGGAGTGCAAGTAGAACACATCACCAGGGTAGGCCTCACGTCCAGGAGGCCTTCTGAGCAGCAAGGACATTTGTCTGTAGGCGACGGCTTGCTTGGACAGATCGTCATAGATGATGAGAGCATGCTTGCCGTTGTCTCTGAAATATTCGGCAATGGCGCATCCGGAATAGGGAGCCAAGAACTGCAGGGGAGCGGCCTCAGAGGCGGTAGCAGCCACAACGATGGTGTATTTGAGGGCATCATTGTCCTTGAGAGTCTTGACAAGATTTGCCACAGTAGATCTCTTCTGGCCGATGGCAACATACACGCAATACAACTGCTTCTGGGTATCACCAGTCTCAAAGTTCTTCTTCTGATTAATGATGGTATCGATAGCGATGGCAGTCTTTCCGGTCTGTCTGTCACCAATGATGAGCTCACGCTGGCCTCTGCCGATGGGCACGAGTCCATCAACAGCCTTGAGGCCAGTCTGCATAGGCTCGGTCACAGACTTTCTGGGGATGATACCGGGAGCCTTGATTTCGACTCTCTTTCTCTGGCTGGTCTTAACTGGGCCATGACCATCAATGGGGTTTCTATGCAGATGAGTAATTATAATTTTGAAAAGCATACCCGAGAGCATCGAAGACTCTGCCCAACATCTCCTCACCGATGGGGACGTCGACGATAGCGCCGGTTCTGGTCACGGTGTCACCCTCTTGGATGAGTCTGTCGTTACCGAAGATGACAACACCGACGTTGTCAGTTTCCAAGTTGAGGGCCATACCGCGAATACCGGACCTGAACTCAACCATCTAGCCTGCCTGGACCTTGTTGAGGCCGACGACTCTGGCAATACCATCACCAATGCTGATGACAGTTCCGAACTCTTTAACATCATTCTGTGTGGGGGTGGGTGTGATGGTATGAGTATTACGACTTGGGTGATGTTGAGGATCTTGTCCTGGATGACTTTAGCGGTATCAGCAATGCCCAGTTTTTTGGAGGAGAAGGCATAGACCGACTTGTTAAGAGATTTGAACAATGTGCGCATGTTGGTACGGGGATGATATGTATAATCAAATGATTATAAAAAAGGATGATGCGATGGATGGATATACCCACTAGGCTTGATTCCTAGTGTAGATTTGTCAAGAATATAGGTATTTTCTTTGCAGACCCCATCCCTATTCAGTGCTTACGCCCCATTTCTCGTCCAAGTTATACAAGTATTTTGCCACTCCTCTGTCCTGATTCTCAATACTCATGTCTGTCCCAAAACTGTTTTTTCGTTATACATTCCCAGCCTATCTTCGAAATCATGGTAGAAATTTGATATCTCTGCTATTGTGCCATCCCAAAGGTTCCTGACCTGGTTTCTACTGTTGCTATAAATTGTGAGAGCAAGAGGCTCACTATAAACTATAACTATTTTTCCTCATAAATTAACTCCAAATCCCCATAATAACTAACTCCCGACGGTCTATCCCCCATGAGTTCTGACGACCAGATCCGCAAAGCAGTCGACGAAATCTTTGTCCAGTACGATGTCGACAAAAACGGTTCCCTCGAGGGCAGTGAACTCGTGTCAGTCATCAACGATATCTTCTGTGCTGTCGGCCAGAAGAAGAAGGTCACAGACGATGATGTCAAAAGGGTGATGAGCGCTATCGATACAAACAAGGACGGCAAAGTGTCGAAGGACGAACTGTTCGTGGTGATCAAACGATGCACAGGCAAATGAGGTGCTATAGTCGAGTGTGTGTATTGTGGCTTTATGTTCAGCTCGCATACGACCAATCATGATATTGAAATCTGACGCGCTTCCTAATACGTATGTAGCTGTGTGCTTTTTTTATGGTTGTATGTTTAGTTCATTATAGTTCTTCCAGGAAAATATCTTTTATTCTCTCTCTCTGTTACTCTCTTCTGGAAGTCCGAGTCGTTCAGTCCAACAACTTTTTAAGTTCTAATTTTCTGAGTAATCACACGCGACTACTACCTACTTTGCGATTCTGGCTAACTTTCAAGCGCCTCTCCCTCCCAAAATACAGCACCCACCCAATTTATTCATCCACCTAAGATGTCCCGGATATAACCACAAGACCTAGTCATCCACAGATTCCGATTCGATTTGACCCTAAACAAACTACACATAGCCATACGGTTTCCTTGCTCCATCACATATTCCCTCAAAGTTGAAGAGGAGTAAGTCTACTCCTCCGAAACCGTCAAGCTTGTTGATAATGATGCTGCCTTTAAGAACTCCATCAGTGCCACAACCAACATCTAGCGGAACAAGATCACGAGTGCTTACAGCAGCAAAAAAGTAAAAGTCATATGCCATTCATGATTGGACTCTTCAGGCTAATATAGTTATTTACGTGATATCTTCTTCGGGACGTTGCCTCGCAGGTTCTTATAACTTTGACCTAGGACATCTCATGGACTAGCGACTTTGTGGTCCGATGGAGGGCTATCTTTCTGGTTGCCCTGATAAAAACGCCAAAATCAGCTATTCCATCGAAGGATTTTTTATAGAAGAACTGCCCATGCTTAGAGGTTAAAGAAGGATGGACATCGACAGTTAACTAAACTTAACCTCTCTTGTCCACTCAAAGTTGTAACTTTAGAGAGATTCCTGGCCATCAAGACAGCCTCTTCGCAGTCCAGAACTAATGAGGCATCCCACTCACTCGCCATCCCACACTAAAACAACAAGTGTTCCATTCATCCATATTTGCCCACCTGAAGAATAGATTGTCCAAACGAAAAGTACACCTTTATCCGTCTCCAGCAAATCTAAGCCTTTGCTCAGAGGTCAGCATGCAGGAAAATCGTAAAGTCCCCACTCTTTTTGGGCTTCACATGACAATCCATTCAGTAATGAGACGAAGAATACTCCTTTCTACACCTTCTCCGGTATTCCTTCTGAGAGTAAATTAGTTTACCACCCTTCGGTAACGCCCGAAACCTATACTTCGGATATCTCGAAAGGGAGATCCACCCTGGCCAAAGGACAGGAATCATAATACCTGCAGAGAATAAAGTAGAAAAGAACAAAGATGTCTTATTCCCATGTGTAGCCAGTTGTATGTAATGACGATAATGCAGAGATTCGCAGTAGAATCGCAAAGCTTTAAAGTCGATGTGACAGAATTCGGGAAGTGAGTAGTTCCGTGAATGCCATAGTTTCCAGCAGTAACAAAGAAATAGTGTCTGAGGCGTAGTACAGCCAAAACAACTCCAGGATCATTACCACCGAGAGTTTAATCGGCAAGCCACCTGATTTCATAAATGAATCTCGAGTGGGGGAGGCATCTCGCATCGAAGAGTCCAGGCTCAGGTAGAAATATGAGTAGAAATGCAAGGAACTGAAGGAGTGCAGGCTGAAGGCCATGGAACTGAACAAGCATCTCCAAGAAAAACGAAGGAAAGTCTAGGATCTGGAAGGAAGACTGGAGGATTCAGAAGCGACATTGTAGAACACGAAGAGACGCATAAACTCCAAAGAAGTGTTCTACCAATAAGAAATCACCAAGTACACAAACAAACTGGTGGAGTCAGAAAAGTAGAAAGAGAAGCTACTGAGGGACCTGTCAAAATCCAGAAACGAAGCACAGGAATATAAAAGGAAGGCGGAGCTGATGTCGAGGAATAGCGATGCGACAAAAGACAGACAGCTGCAAGAACTGCAGGAGCAGTGTTAACATTGGAAAATGAAATATGAGGAAGAGAATGGAGAACACATCAAGACTCAAAAGCAGTTGGATGTCTCGCAGCAGAACATCAGCGCTTTGCAAGTCTAGAACAGTGGTTTGAGCCAGTCCATTGTGACTAGCAAAAAGGATTTACAGTATGAAAAAGACTCGAAGAAAGAGTTAGGACTTGAATTAAAAACTCTGCAGGCTATGACTCCCTAAATATCGGTGCTTCTGAAAACTCAGAGCGAAGATGCTGAGACGCTTAAGAATCTAAAAAGTCAACTACAGTAGATGACATAATCCCAATCGAGGACAATCCAAAACAATAAAGACCTGGACAATAAGGCTAAAAAACTACAGGTTCAGCTGGACTAAATGACTAGGTAATATTAATCCCTGCGCAAAAGTTGCGAGATCTTCAAGAAAAAACATGAAGAAGTCCGAACCAACCTCGAGAACACCAAATAGGAACTGAAGACAGTGCTCGCCACCTGCAAGAACCTCCAATAGTATGCAAAGACTAAGGAACTTGAGTATTAACAGGTCTTGGCGAGTCTCTATGAATAGAAGGCACAGAGGCAGCAGGTTGGATAGAGGATAGTCTAGATGGAGAAACAGTTACTCGTGTTATGTGTGGTATCGGAGAAACCAACAAAACAGTTATCTAACAATACTAAGGAGCACATGGAAAGAAGAATACGTAAAGGTTCTGAGGAGACAGAACTGATTAAAGAAGTAGTGCGTAGCAACTCAGAACAATTAGCTGCCCTGAAAGAGTAGATCCGGAAAAAGGAAAAATCCCTTGAGTCTTTACATCGGTAGATGAGGGATTTAAAGCACAAGCACGAGGATCTCAGGAAAGAGAAGAATTAACTCGAATCACTTATGTAGATGAGTCAGGAACTGTTGAATTCTGAGCGATAAGAACTACAGAAGCAGATCCGACTCCAAGAATAGCTAATGGAGTAAGTATTGCACGATCTAGTGTGCTTCTGTAGAAGTTTACATTTCGAGCCCTCTTGTGGCGAGGGATAGAAAACTTCAGATAGGAAAATAATGATCAGAAACACACTCAAAGAACTGGGCTCCCTTCTAGAAGTGAGAAATATGGTTGTCGAAGCACAGATACCAACAGCCTAAGACAGCTATGTAGTACTAGAACCCATGATTATTGTCCACGAGGCTCCAGAATAATAGGAAATCTTGCGTCCTACATTGCAATCAGCGGACTAACCAGAGGACTTCTGGAAAGTTGAATCACATCAATTAGTCAATTAAGAGAAAATCTCACATGCTGCTGTTACTCACAGCCTCCCAGGAGTCCCAGAAACTAAAACAAAGAAATCCAGAAATAAACTCTCTTCTTCGCCCAAATCCTAGAAACATTTTGTAGACCAATGTAATAATTTCGAACAAAAATATATGGAGCTCAGCGAAAAGGTCTACGCATATTCCTCCAACATGCAGAGACGCACCTATAGATTGCCCATGTATGGTCAGAAAGTCATCCATTAACAGTTGGATTAGCTCAGAAACACACTCCACGGCGCCAGGCCATCCCTCGACTCGCTATATTCTGTAGCTTTGAAACATCAGCAAGCATCTGCTAGGACGCAGACTCAGAATAGCTCGGCAAAGCTGGCATCGAGTGTATCAACATTAAAAGCAAGAAGGATAGAAGGCAGAAAAGGCGAACCAGAAATGAAATGGACGGATGCTCAGTTCGTCGAAGGATTAAAAGGTACAACGAGTGAAGTAGAAGAATTCGTGAAAGACTTAGAGTTGCTCGTAAAGGAATCACAAGTCTATCTTGAAAAGTGATGATAATGTGAAGGTACAATTTTATAATTCTTATAACATAATATTGCTTGTTTGTTGCATATCACTACTTCGAATAAAATTATTAGCCAAATATTTGTGAGTGGTAGCACCCAGGATCTATTAAGGTCTAGTCTGCTGTACCCCTTGGGCCTTGTATTCTTCACTGGACATACTCAGTACAGCTAGGAGTCTAGGTGTTCTTCGATTTCACTCGCTGTAATGGGCTTGCTAAATCCCCATTGCTTATTAAGCTATTTGAGCATCGCCTCCTTACGCCGTTCATCCATCCTTACCCTCGTCTGGTCCGCAAAATAAATGAACTCTTGATTTGATTTGCAATTGTTAGATTGCGTAAGGTCACTCTTGCTACTCGTCATGTTGCGTATAGCTTACTGACATCCACTTAGCTTGCTTTTCACTGACGATGATGTCTGGGTCGGGGCTGTCCCTTCCTCTTTGGAAGATGTCTTGATTGAAAGATTGCTCTTCGCCTGACTCTCCGCTGAGCCAGTCTCTATCGATTTCTGACTACCATATACCTTGTGGACAATCTAGGAGGCATACTGATCCTGGTACCTATCCATAAGCATCTCAATCTCATCGGGTTCATATCCGAGTTCTTTCCAGTAGTTGATCGTTTCCATGGCTTTACGCCTCTTGATGTCGTAGTACTGCTTGAGACCCTTCTTTTCCTACTCTTCCTTCTTTCTTTTCTCCCTTATTTCTTCGGCTCGTTTTCCCTTGAAGTACATCTATTCCACCGTTTTCTTAACCTTTTCCATCTTCAACTTCTACTGATCCTACTTGCGCTTAGCTAACTACACCTGTCTTAGGATACGCTAGTTACTCTGAAACCTCAGTCTCATCTGTTTTTCTTCGCTCAGACTCTTCATGCGTCTTTATGTGAGTTCATGTTCCTTTTCATGAAGTAATCGTTGTCGCTCTAATCCCCTTTAACGTCTTTCATGGACGAGATCGTTCACAGTTTTTGGTTGTTTACCAGAAGGTGATAGAGCAGTAGACACGAACTCGGGGAAGAAGGGAGAGGTTTCTAGTTGCTTGCAACTACTGAGTCTGGTTAGTTTATACTGACCAGAATGTTTAGGAGTCGCCAAAGGAAGAAGATGGAAGGATCGAAGATAATTGTAAGGCTAGAGGTCAGAATTTTGTAGCTTATGCTTGACCAGCTGGGCAACCTTGTGAGTCTCGAGTTCGAATTTGTTTTAAAGGTAGTATAGTTCGGGGTCTAACTTGCAAGGTTAACTCGTTTTTCTTTGAAGCTGAAGATGCGGATCTAAAGAAGTTGGAGATTTTTTGAGGAGCCTTCGTGAGTTGGCTGAGGGTTGTGGTCTCATAGTGTGATAGGGAGTTCTAAAGTTGTAGGAGAGGGAATATCCGAAGGAGTATAGGTGCTGTGTTTGGTAAACTTAGGCTTTAATTGAGTGATTCTTTTGGTTGTATGGTCGGGAATGATTGTGAGAGCAGGCTATTAGAGAGGAGTTGGGGACAAAAAAAGGATAAGGGGAGAGAACTGGATGTGGTATTCCTAATTTTATTTTTTGGTTGTGGCTAGCAAAATAAATATATTTAAATGTGGAGGAATCAAGGAAAATCAAGAGGGGGAGGGGGAGTGTTTCTGAGTCTTCGGAGTCAACATATCATATCGTTTAAATATCAGAGCCGACTGGACATCTTATTTAAAGGATATTGCTCTGACATTGCAATAAAATTATGAGTTACTGACAATTCCAGATCTGAATCCCTGCATAAGCACCATTGTCTGGACAATCTCTACCGCCTCCAGGTTTATGCCCAGGCAAGACACTACTCATGCCTAAACGGGTATTATCTCTAAAAGGTGAAGAGTTAATATGCTTTGTTGATACGAAGATGATAAGAAGAATTAGGTCCTATTGAGAGGTTCGGGTAGTTTTGGACGCAAAGGGCTCATATTTAAAAATTTAAACAGATATAATTCAGAAAGACAGATCTCATCGCAATAAAATTATACTCGTTGATCCTGTAGGAGAGGCCCACCAAGGTTATGGAAAGAGTTGCCTGGCATACATGATCATGGGCGTAGGTTGGACATTCGGAAACAATGCTCAAATGGATGCGCTTGATGAAGGATAGCCAATCCCAGTAGTCCTGAAGTCTAAACAAAATCTATAACCTTCAGCCAACCATTAAGTAACTGTCCAATACAACAATTTTGACTCAGGCCGTCCCTCTCATGACTATTCCATGAATTGGGGATTATAAATGCCTTTCGACTCTCCTCGTAATTCTCCGTCTCCACCCACAACTCAATTTTCCCTCAGTAATTCTATTAAGACCTGCTTCATTCTCAACACCTTATGCGCACCTTTCTACTTATTTCCTGTCTTTTCGACCTTTTGTCTCGCCAGCACCACCCTCGCTCCCTACACCCCCTTCACACACAATGTCCATAAGACTCTTCCCCAGTACTAGCTTCGCCTGCCTATCAACTCGACTACCAGCCCCCCTGTCACCCATATCACTGGCATCTAATAAGAAATCCGTGACATCAGCATCTTCTACAACCACGAAGAAAACAAGGGCACCTGCGTCTCTACTTCTCAACACATTAATACTAGGCCAGATCTATCCGACTACTAATCTGTTCCTTCCAGAAAGGTTCACACTGGTGTCTATGTGGTGGCCTCGCTCCTCATAGAATCTTATTCCATGCTGATCCAGGTCAACTCTGACGGCAATGTCAACTTTCTGAACATCGCAAACAACTAACTTAAAACAGCCTTCCCTTCTGCTGCTCTCAACAACTCCATCCACTAATGCATTCTCGTTCCTAAACCAACCAAACAGAATACAACTAGCAACTACGTGTTTGTCCTATCAAAAATGATTGGATACGGAATAGAGTATAGCAAGACGGGAGTCAAGGTCTACTAGCTTCAGAACTACGTAGCCTTCAATCATTCAGTTTTGGGCGCAGTCATAATCGATAAGTTCATGTACGTTGCCGTAGGGTTATCAGGTCTGATTGTATACGAAATCTCATCCAATAACTACTATCTCACGAGAAATGATGTGATCAGAGTTTCTAGTCGACTGGCTGGTGTGGAGAATCCCGACATCCGGGATATCCATTACAATTCTGAAATCGGCTTGATCTACATACTCGACTATATCACTGGGCTATACACTGCCAAATCGATAGACCCATCAGCCCCTCTTTTCGACGAGGTAGTGATCAACCTAGGCCTCACCTACACTACTAAACTATCAGGCACAAGGGATTACTTGGTAATTGTGAGTGATTCGACCGACCAAAGCAAAAACAGCAGCATACTCAACAGAAACTTTATCTACGAAGTTATAATGAAATGGGACACTCTGCAGTATCTGATAAACAAATTTTGGAGTATCGACTACCCAGTGCTTGATGTAGCTGTTTCCTACCACTCTAACATCGCAGCAGTAGTTGTTCATGGCGGAATCCACCAACTCTTTCGACTTGGAAAGCTACAGCACTTCCAATCCACCGATCTATACACCACTAACTGGCAATACCCAGCTTTAGAAGCTATACATTTCATTCCTTCACAGGATAAAACTGGTTCTCTCGTTGTCAAACATACCAAGAGCCATACTACTATCAATGAGGTACGTGTGGCTTCATCCGCTATAACTTGCACTGTGACCCAATAAATGACCCAGTTGCTGGAGTTGAAGATCAACACGGACTGCGGGGAGGAAGGGACGCATGAAAACATCAACATCTGCCACTACGAGCAGGAACTGTTAGTCATGACGAATACTCTAGTGTTTAGTTTGGAGTCGTGGAAGACAGTAATGATCGTGTGTTTGCCAATCATCGGAGTACTGTTGGGAGTGCTGGGATTTTCGCTATGGAGACACAAGCAGCAAGGGAAGAAGAACGAGTACCTATTTACAGAAGTGTAGAAACTGAAAGGACAGCTGCACAACCTGAGCCAGACGGATGTGATCAACGACGAGAGCATCCTGGATAAGCACGAGTCGAAACTGTAGTTCAATTTTAGATCAAAGTCGCACAGCGCAGATAACGAGTAGCGGAGTTAATTATGAGTAAAGAACAGGACAGGCCAGAGATTCGAGTGAAATTCTTGGGAATCGATTAAGAGATTGTCGCATGACAAAATATATATAGAATTTATATATATGCTAATTACAGGATCACATGGGCTTTTTGCCTTTCGTCGGTCTGAAAAACACGAATCCTTGGTTCTTCGAGTTCCTGCACACGTTAGTAATGCCATCAGATAGATTTGGGAATGGGTTTACCTTGATTCTTGGTTGGATTTCGAAATCATGCTTGACTCTTCTGTCTATTCTTGCACCGTGTTGCGTCTTCGGATCTGCGTGCTACCCGCCAGAATCGCACTGTAGTCATATTTCTAAGGGGCTTGTCTGGGCGAGCACACTCCCTTAGGCCCCATCTACTTCTACTCCTTGCTCATCAGTTTGAAAAGAATGCCTGCTTCCTCACTACTGCCAGTCTTAGCATTGGCAGATCCGCCTTGGGAGGATGAGTTGTGCTATTTGGAGCCAAGAGTACCCAGACTCTTTTTACGGATGCCATTCATCTTTTTGAGCTTATTTTCCTTCTGAGTAAGATAGTCTTTCATGTTGCGGACAGGGGCACCCTTGACCTGGGTTGGGTTGAGATTGTGGTTGGGGTGCAGGAGAGAAGGCTTTTTGTTTTTGTTGAAGGCTTCGAGGATCTTATCGAACTCCATGATTTCCTACCTGTTCTTCAGGTAACGGTTCCGTTTTATGTATTTCTCGAGTTTGTCCCTGAACAGCTTAATGAAATCTGATAAAGGGTTTATGTAGAGCAGTGTACTTTTCATATGATCCAAGGGGGTCTCCAGAATCCGCTGCACAGATCGCAGGATGTCCTGGTAAGGCCTCAGTAGTTCGACCTGTTTCGGCTGGCTAGAGGGGGGCTCAAGGGTGGGTTTGAGAAGAGACTATTTGAGGAGATCGGCGAGTATAGAGTCGAAGGCTTCCTAAGGGTTTGAAGGAGTTAGGATAAGGGATGAGTGATGTATGTGAGAAAACAAAAAAGAGCAGCCGGATACTTGTGAGTGGTGTATGGGTAAAATTATTGAAGATAACAATTTCAATTCAGATTGCTTTTGCATTGGTTACTAACAGTATCATATTAATAATTAAACATCCACAGTCTGGGAATGAGCGCACAGCCTGTCCAACTTAAGCTGCTACCTCCAACGATAACGACTCACACAAATAACTCTGTTGGGCTGGGCTGACTCCATAGTAATGATTGGTTGTTTTTGCTTACCTCTGAGAGGATACGATCGGCGAGGTACCTGCTCTCGATGTGTCTCAGGACTAGTTTGTCCAGGGTACTCATATCGGGGGTCTCAAAACTGTCCTGCATAGTTGATTATATGGTGTTACTTCTATGAGTTGTTCGAGGTTCCAGCCCCGGGAAGACTTGCTAGCGTTGGCACTCATGTACATATTGACTGACTTGTAGTTTTTGGATTTTTATTCGGGCGAGGCTGTGGAGGGATTGTCTTTGCGAATCCCTGCGTCCTTCGAGAGCGTGTATTTGAGGAAATTAGCCATTAAAGAACCGGAGAAGAAGACCAGGACAGTGTTTTTTGATTATATTGGGTGGTAATATTAATAGTGATAATAATTTATGGCCAGTCTGTGGGTGGTGGGCCGTGGACTGGTTTCTTGACTGGAGTGTACTATATAAGAAGTTGTGCACCCGATAGCTTATGTATGCTATGCTGCTAGAATATTCATAGATATCGCTAGTTGTCGCATGCATCTCACATTTAGAATCCCCAGCCATTGGTGTAGGTTCAACTAAAAATATCATTGGCCAAGCAGCCTCCCAGTTTACCCGCGATCTTATCTCCAGCCTACGAACACCGTCCGTCTCTCCCTTTCTGACCCTTCTTCTTTAAAAGTCAACTTAAAATCAATGATAAAAATGCACTTATCATAGTTTTCTTAAACCCTGTGTTAGTCTGAGTCATCTTCGATTTTTTAATATTAAGAAAAAGAATTTTTGGTCCATGCTTTTTCCCTTTCTCAGATATGATTGAAACTTGGCTTGAAAATATTCGCCTAGCTGTACATCTGACCCAGCGGGTACTCGATCCCCTGGTCGATCGACATCACTTCCGACAAATCCTAGAAGTTGTCATTCATGCTCCGCAGTGCCCGCAGCTCGTTGATAGACTGCAGGTATCGGCTGATTTCCGTCGAACAGTTCGCCCCCTCCTCCTTCAACTCTTCCTTCAAGTTCAAGGAGACAGGCTTCCCGCTCAGGGGAGACGCTATTTTAGTCTTGGAGAATCTATCCTCAGCGATGTTCTCCTTGTTTTGGGTGGAGGAGGATTATTCTAGTGGTTTGGGGGACGAATTAATTAGGAGCCTAGGGCCAGCATTTTGGATAAGATCACCTCTCTTTTCTTTGGCTTGGGTGCGAGATTTTTTCTTTTCAGCCTTGCGCTTGATGAGAGACATGCGAGCACGGTCGTAGTTGCAGAAAGACTCGTGGTAGAAGTAGTTCTTGAGTTCAGTGTTGCGGGTTTTGCGGAAGTTGTACATGTTGAGCTGGCACAGAGACAAAAGAAAAAGAATAAAAGGCGATGGGTTACCTGCCGAATGAAGGAGTTGAGGTTGCTATGTTTGTAGTGTTGGGGGAGCACCGACTTCTCGAACTCCTTCTCGTCGCGGATGCAGAAGCCGACGCCGTCCTTGCCCCAGCTGACGATGGAAGAGTAGACTTGGTTCTGAGGGTGAGAGGAGGGGTGAGAGGGATATTTTACATCGAGGATGTCTGCGAGTTTGAGTAGGAAGAGGGGTGCGTTGAGGCTGAGTTTACTCATAAGGGGAGGGTGTGGGAGAGTGGCTGAGGAGGGAGAAGGGCGTGTATTTTGTGTGGGGGAGATGTATGAATGGGGGAGGGCGGAATGGTTTAGAAAAAACTATAAGTATTGACAAATAATGAACATAATAATCAGTGCTTTGTTTATTATTTTCCTTTTTGGATTTTTATGGAAAATATAGGGATTCGCAGGTGCACACAGAAAAGGAAAGAATCAGCTGCACACTAAATATACTCGGCCCATAATATGTGAGTGGGTTTTATTAAAGGTTCCATTCCTTCCTCTCATTTTACACTTAATCTATCAACCTCTAAAACACCATATCACCTACGACACCTTATAGAATCATGGCATCAAATTATATCCCCTATGTATTTTCACACACCTATCTCCTAATCTTCTGCATCGACGCCCTAAAAAGCTCGCCACGCCCCCATCCACGACTACACCCCTTTGCCCCCTGCCATGTCCTTCACCTGCAGGAATCTCTTGATCGAGCATCTTTTGACCCCTTGCGACACTCTCCTCGCAACTTCAGGCACAGTCGAGAAGTAGTTCACCATGACGTGCTAGAGTTCCTTCTCTTTTAATTCCGGTATCGTCACTCTACAGTAAAAGAATATTCAGTTATTAATGTTTTGTTACGATGTGTTGAAACTTTATCTAATCTCGGGGATGGCAGTCAGCATCTAAGGGCACGAGCTGGTTCCGATCAGTAGAAGTCTGCACTCCGATTTTTTAGGCAGCTTCTTCACTAATACTAGCAGGTCCTGAAGCATCACGTTGTCGAATCTTGGCCCGATATCCACATACTCCAATAGTCTCTCGATGTTATCGATTATAATGCAGGCCTCTTTGGTCCTATAGGCATCTTCGAAGATTTTGACGATCGCATTCATTTTCCCCGCATCGCTATAGCCCACGAAGTTGTCGGGGCTGATCAGCTTGACAAAGGGGAACGAGCACTTCCTCGCGAAATAGGCAGCTATCGCAGTCTTGCCAGTGCCGACGCGACCCTCCAGCAGAATGGTATTGAGTTGGCTGGACTTGCCTGTTCTTGTGATGTGGACTGCATGGTCCAGTTTGCTCATGATTTCCTGGTACTTTTCTCCATAATCGTACATTTTGTTGCGCAAAAAGATGTCGAATTTCTCCTAATCGACTCCAAACTGGGGCTTGACTTCATTGAGGGCCTTTCTGAAATCTTCCATCTCCACCTTTACATCCTCCTTTATATCGATATTCTTAGAAAAGTCCATGATGTCATGGGATCTAGTCATCGTAAAAGAGGCAGCACTCTTGACTAAAGCCTCGATTTCGGCACCTGTGAAGTTTTTAGTCAGTCTAGACAACTCAGCAATGTCTACCGTGGGGCCTAAAATCCCATTCTTGACTAGACTCTTGGTATGGATGTTCAGGATCTGCTGTCTGCCTTAGGCAGTCGGAAGTCCTACTTCAATGTGGACTTCAAATCGTCCGGGCCTGAGGATAGCCTCGTCAATCAAATCTTTCCTGTTAGTCATTCCGATCACGATAATATTATTGAGGGCCTCAACACCATCAATGTTAGTCAGTAGTTGGTTGACCACCAGATCATGAGCATTAGATCCACTGTTGCTACTTCCTCGCTGCTTGCACAGAGCATCGATTTCATCGAAAACAATGACATGCAGAGGACTTCGCTCAGCAAACTGGAGCTGGTCTTCTCTGGCATTCGTGAACAGCTTGCGGATGTTCTACTCGGATTCGCCCACGTATTTACTGAATATTTCAGGACCATTGACGATCTTGAGTTATTTGGCCTTGAGCACACCGGCTAATTGACGAGCAATCAACGTCTTTCCTGTTCCAGGAGGACCGTACAATAGTATGCCCTTTACGTGCTTGATTCCGAATTTTTCTATAACAGACTGGGGGAATCGTCTTGATGCGAATGCTCTCCTAAAGATATGGATCAGTTCAGTGTCCAAGCCGCCGATCCCCATTTCCTCGATCTTGAAGTCAGATCTGAACAGGTTAGCTCCCTCGGATTTTTCTGATTTGGTCTTGACCTTCTACTCAGGTTTTGTTGAGAATTTGATCTATGTCTCTGATGTCAGTCTACCATCTACGCCTGATCTCATGCCTGGAATAGAAGAGGCCATGATATCATGCTTGAGAACGGTCAGTGCAAGGAGAGCTGAGGACTCGTAGGGAATGTAGAACACTTGGTTTTTGGTGAAGAAGCGGTCATTGTAGTTAGCTCTAAGGAACTGAGATAGCTTCTCTTCATCGATTTCGAGGTTACTATAGTTAGCAGGCTGAGCGACCTGGATCAAGATTTCGAGATAAGCTAGAGTGCTTTCCTGGTCAACAGGGATGGAGTAAGGAAACACATCTACTTTGTTGATGGTATCGACTAAGAGATACTCACGTGTTCTCTTATTGAACCCAATGTTGTTGGCAGAAATATCTGGGTTGGGTTAGCAGGAGAAGACGTATCCCTTGACTTTGACATAGACGTGTTTGGAAGCAGGAGATTTGAGTTTTTGGAAGACAGCGGGATTGATTATAGCCATATTGAGTTTGGCGAGCTCATTGTTGATGTTGATGGGGACGAGTTCTAGTTTGTTGGACATGTGGTTCGGGGATGGAAAGGAGGAGGATTGGATAGATGGATATAGTATATTTAATGATTATAGTTTTGATGACAATTATTGCTATCACGAAT
Organism: Lepidurus packardi; assembly: GCA_023053545.1. NCBI lineage: Eukaryota > Metazoa > Arthropoda > Branchiopoda > Notostraca > Triopsidae > Lepidurus > Lepidurus packardi. Next base: position 39,030 of record JAKZAN010000346.1, read on the forward strand.
AGAGGAGAGCCTGAGGATGGCGTGGAAGGAAGTGTATGTTTTAAAATGTCAGAAATGGGGGAAATAGAGTAATAGAAATGGTCGGGAGCAGTGTTTGGTGTTCTTGGGCTCCAGGAGATAATAGCAGACTAGGTAAAAGAATATGGATTAGGTTTAGGTGGTATTTTTATCTCAGGCCAAACTATCTTTGAGTGTGTCCTGGCAAAAACTAAAATAGATTCGCACCAAGCCAAAAATAATATGTGCATCGTCAATACCAAATATATAAAAATAATTCAAAAACAAAACATACACTCACTTCTCAAACATGTAAAAGAATTAGACTACAACCACCAACAACACTCACGCCAACAAGGACGCTCCTCCTCTCACTACCCACGTTGATCCCGCCCCATAGAAGCATGTCGACCCTGCAGAAGACGATGCTACTGATGATCCTAACAAAAAATCTAAGAACCAGCTCAAGAAGGAAAAAAAACAGAAGGAGCATGAAGAAAAGCAAAAACTCAGGCAGGCCAAGGAAGCCGAGCTCAAGGCCCAACAGGTCCAGGAGCCCAAGGAGGCTAAAGAAGGCAAGAAAAAGGAGAAAAAGGATGCTGTCTTATCTCCCGAATACATCGCTGAGTTCAACAGCCAGAAACTCCATGTCCCCAAGGAAAAGACTGTTCCGGAAGCCGGCAAGAACAACATCCTGATCACCTCTGCGCTGCCCTACGTAAACAACGTACCCCACCTGGGTAACATCATCGGATGTGTGCTATCAGCTGATGTGTATGCTCGATACAAGAGATTGGCAGGAGACAACGTGCTATATGTCTGTGGCACGGACGAGTACGGCACTGCCACCGAGGTGAAGGCATTGGAAGAGAAGAAGACCCCTAAAGAAGTGTGCGACTTTTATCACCAGATCCATGCCAACATCTACAAGTGGTTTGATATCGATTTCGATTATTTCGGCAGGACCTCCACCGAGTGGCACAGCAAGATCACCCAGGAAATCTTCAACCACATTCACGACAAAAAGCTTATGTTCCGTGATGTCATCCAGCAATGCTACTGCGATAAGTGCGATCTCTTCCTCGCCGACCGATTCGTCATTGGGACATGCCCAACTTGTGCCTACGAGGGAGCACGTGGCGATCAGTGCGATAAATGTCAACGCCTATTCGGCTCCCCTACCGAGCTTCTGTTGTACAAGTGTAATATCTGCAAAAATACACCAGCCATCAAGGAAACCGAACATTTCTTCATCGATCTGCCTCAGATCCAACCCAGACTTGAAAACTGGATCAATGAAGCCTGCAAGAAAGCAGAATGGACTGAAAACTCCGTTGCTGTGACTCAAGCCTGGCTTAAAACAGGACTCAGGCCTAAGTGTATAACCAGAGATCTCAGATGGGGTGTGCCTGTGCCTGGTATCGAGAAGAAAGTCTTCTATGTCTGGTTCGATGCACCCATCGGATACATCTCCATCACTGCGAACTATATGCAAGAAGACTATAAGCAATGGTGGCACAGTCCTGATAACGTGAAACTGTACCAGTTCATGGGCAAAGATAATATCCCTTTCCATACTGTCATGTTCCCTTCGAGTCTCATAGCCAGCTCCCAGGACTGGACCCTTCTGCACAATATATCAACGACTGAGTACCTCAACTATGAAGATGGTAAGTTCTCGAAGTCCCGCAAAACTGGTGTATTTGGTGATAACGCCCAAGACATCGGAGTGCCTAGCGAAGTCTGGAGATACTATTTGTTGGTCAACAGACCCGAGAAGAGTGACTCCGAGTTCAGTTGGGACGACTTCGCCAAGAAGAACAACAATGAACTCTTGAAAAATCTGGGCAATCTATGTAACCGTGCTCTGAAATTTGCCTGCGCAAACTATGAGTGCAAGATTCCTGAGCTTGATGAGAAGAATTTCACTGAGCTTGAGAATAACCTCATTAGTGCGACTGCTGAAAGGTTCCAGAAGTACTGTTCTCTGATGGAGCAGGTGGAAATCAAGGAGGGTCTGAAGACTGTCATGGAGATATCTTCGATCGGCAACAAGTATATCCAGGATACCCAGTTCTGGGACAAAGAGAATAAAGAGTCTGGCAGATCCAAGATAGTTGTGGGTGTCATTGCTAGGTTCATCAGATTCGTCAGCGCTATTCTGGAACCCTACATGCCATCTACTAGCGCCAAGATCAACTTCATGTTGGGCTTGGAGAAGAGAACGATCAGAGACAACAAGCTTGTTCATTACTTGAGAAACAAGGATTTCAAAGAAGCCTTCTTGAGTCTTACGGAAGAGTCCCAGGGCCTGAGAGAACCAGTACCCCTCTTCAGAGAATGTAAGAATATTGAAATAACATTTATCGTTTAATTCACGAACTTGTAGATTCTGCTGCGGAAGTCGAAGAATGGAGAGCTAGGTTCAAGGGTGTGCAGGGAGAGACCGCATGATGAGTATCTAATGTGTAAAGGGGAATGTATTGAAAATCCATAACATGCAAGCCTTCTTGAGAAATAGTGTAATATTTTTATTCCAATGCATAGAAGAGCAAGAAGCCAAACAGAAAAATGGTATCAGTTCGGAACAATATCTTATGGACGAGCACTCACTGATCTTCTTCTTCGCCGATCAGGACGATCTTCACGCCGTTCGAATTAGCTATTCCTCGCATCGTCTCAAGGTATCTGATCTGCATGGCAGCCTTCGTGCTCAGAATATCGGCAGTCTGTCGCATCAGTTTCGCTGACTCAACATCAGCCTTGGCTGTCAGGATCTTTGACTCCGCCAGTCTCCTCTCCTTTGCTGCTGAGCTCAGAGCGTCTTGTAGTTATTTGTTAACCACGATATCCTTGATCAGGATGTTGGTAATTTCGATGCCCCACTCATGGACATGTCTAGCCACGAACTTGCCCAGTTCCAGCGTCACTTCTTCTCTCTTTTCGAGGAGATCCTGCAGTACGTAGTGTCCGCACACAGATCTCAGGGTTGAGTAGGTCAGTTCCCGTACTGACAATGGCAGGTTCTGAACAGAGTAGAAAGCAATACGGGGTTCTCTAATATTATAGTAGACGGCAGCGTCGATGCTGACTTCAATGTTATCTTTGGTGAGAGCGTTCTGGCGCTGGAGATCGAGGATGGTGGTTTTCATATCGATGATGTTGATTGTGTCCGTGAAAGGATTAAAGTACTGGAGGCCTGAACCCACAGTTTTGCAGTACTTGCCGAATCTTTCGTAGAGACCTAGCAATTAAAATCAGACATTAGGGCCAAGTCGATACCGACATAACTCTGTTCGATCTGCTGATAGGGGTATGAGGCGCAGCAGCAACAGGGGATATAGGTTCTGCAGCAGCCGAGGCACTCACCCAGCTTGTAGACGAACTCCTGATAGGTTCCTCCGAGCTCCATATTCTGTTCCTGGTTTTCTGGGACGATCTGGCGGGGGTATTTGGTGGAAACGTCGGTCAGACGATTGTAGTCGTAGACACTGTTGGTTCGGGTCTCTGTGACAGGATTTGATGGGAATATAAAAGTGGGGGATATTACGGGGTCCTTGTATGATGTTAGGGTTCATGGGCTGGTATGGGAGGTTCATGGTTGCTGGCTCTCAGGTGTATATAAGTCTGTAAATAATCAATCAATACACTCCTAATGGAATATAGCTAATTAAATCCAATGCATCAATTGGGTGATCTCTCCCACAGGGGTTATATCGATGGATTCGTGGTCGTTTGTTGGAACATTTACTAGGCATGCGGGTCTATATGAATGGACGTAGGTTTTTATTTTTGGTAGTTCTTAAGAAAACTATAGATAGCCTTTTTAAAACAAACCAAAACTAACACGCCACTCACTTCACACAATATGGACGCCAAGAAAAAAACTATCGTCTTGTTCGACGTCGACGGCACCCTCACACAGCCCCGTGGAGTACTAATCCCTCGCCAATCATTGTTCATAGATCGTCAAACCCAACATGATCGAAACCCTGCGCCAGCTGCAATCCCATGTTGATGTCGGAGTCGTGGGAGGCAGCGATCTCGTCAAGATCACCGAGCAGCTCACCAATCACGTGCTGGGGTTCGTCGACTACTGCTTCAGCGAGAACGGCCTGAAGAGTTTTAAAAAAAATGTGCTTTTCGAGTCTCGCGTACTCTATTCATTTTATGTTCCATCCCTAATCCTCAATGACTCGGACTTTAGTCTATCAAGGACCATGTGGGAGAAGAGAAGCTCAAGAACTTCATCAACTTCTGTCTGAAATATATGTCGGAGATCGACATCCCTGTTAAGAGAGGCACTTTTATCGAGTACAGAACTGGGATGATCAATGTCAGTCCCATTGGCAGAAACTGCTCCCGCGAGGAAAGGGACGCATACTAAGTCTACGACAAGGTACTACTTTTCTTCTGAACGCCTCACTATCTGATCACAGGAGCACAAAATCCGGGAGAAGTTCATCGCTGCTCTCAGAGAAAAGTTCCCTGATTACGGCCTCGAATATTCGATTGGTGGACAGATTTCTTTCGATGTGTTCCCTACAGGCTGGAACAAGACTTACTGCCTGCAGTTCTTGAAGGAGTACGACGACATATACTTCTTTGGCGACAAGACTTCGAAGGGTGGCAACGACTACGAGATTTATGAAGAGATCAAGAGCCGAAACCCCGATAGAGCCCACAGCATCCAGGAAGGACCTGAACAGACGATCAGAATCCTTAACGATCTGTTTATCAATCCCAAGGCTTGATGAGTAAATAATGATGATAGTGTGTAAATGATTCATATGGATTTGATAAGCTCGAAGCTGAAGATTTAGTGAAGTCGTCAGCCTTGGGAATCCTGATGATGAGAGGAAGAGGGTAAGGGTATGATTCAATTTATCTACAAATAAAACCGAAGTAAGGATGTCTATTTTGGTTTCATCCTGGTCACATTCCGTATCATACTAAATCAACGACCAACGATTATATCCCTAAATCCTTCAAACCCTTATTTTCATTAAAATTATAATCAAAAGCCTCAAACGACAATCTAACAATAACTTACCAAAATGTCATCATCCCTCATCACACACTTCTAACAGGACCTCAAAAACAAACTAGCCTTCAAGGCTAGCTCCAAGATCAGCACAGACGCCCTCCTCTTCAAGACTTTCAAGTTCTTCGACCTCACCAACCAAGGCTTTGTCTCCAAAACTGACTTCTGTAGGGCCATATCCAAAGTTGGAGTGGTCTTCGACTCCAGCCAAAGCATTGATCAGATCTTCTCGCACTATGACAACACCCACACTGGCAGGATATATTTCAAAGACTTCGTAGACCAAGTCCTCTTCCAGAACCAAAACGTAGTGCCATCTTCATAAAAGACTCACGAACACACACCTGGCACTGAATTGAAGAACTCATCCATTCAGATCACAGAACGCGCATCCCAACAACCCGGAGCTTCCAACTTAAAAACCGCAGAGGATGTGTTGGAATTCACAAAAACTCGACTGATAGCAGAGTCATCCACAGGTTATTCAGCGTTGCTGAGCTTGGCAGTTAAATTTAAAGAAGGAGATGTTGGAAAAACCCACAACATCAACCAATCTAGATTCCTCGCTCACGTGCCCTTCCTGAGCAAAGATAACTGGAAAATGTTCTCCTCTCTTTATACTGCTCACGACAACGGGGATATCAACTATGCTGAGATCATTTACTCGATTAAAGGTCAGTCATCTCCTTTAAGACTATCCTTGGTTCAGTCTACTTTTGAGAGGCTGTTTAAACTCCTCAATAAAGGAGTTGAAGAAGATAGGGAGATACAAATCGATTTACTCCTCAATCAATACCTTGACTCCCTAAACGTCACCAAAAGGATCTTCGAAGAAGAAATAAAGCTATACTGCTATTTCCAGGGAATCGATGACGGCATCTTTACTGACTAGGATTTCGAAGACTTTATTGGATTTGTGGGGTTTATTTTCAAGCAAGATGAGTTCTTCAAGAGATGGATTGAAGGAGCATTCCCTGATCCTGAGCATGCTGAACGCAGATCCATTAGATCCTCTAAAAGCAGTAGGAGGGAGTTCGGCAACGACCAGACCGAGGTAGTCCAGAAAAGTTTCAACAAGCCAGTACACTCACAGGTACAACCCGAAAGCTTTGCCAAAAAACCAACTCCCAACGAAGTTTCAAATCAGTAAGAGAACTCTCCAATTAAGAAGGGAGAGTTGGACTACTATGAAGTAGCCCATATAAGAAAAGAAGCTGTGAAGAATAGAAAGGTCCCAAGCAACGTAAATGTTGACAATATCAAGGATCCCAGCGAGTCCAGATCGTTGTCTCGAAGCAGTTCCAATGCGTAACTCAACTAAATTGAACTCATATTGCGTCGGGTGAAGAGAACTCTGACTTCCAGAGGTTCTAAAGGGTATCTGCAATTCGAAAAGGCGTTCAAGGGTGCAGACTACGATCTTGACTGTAAAGTAGACTTTACAGAGTTCAAAAAAGTCATCAAGCAACAACGCATCGACATCACAGACAAATAAGTCAACGTAGTTTTTGATGTATTTGATCAGGTGGGTGAGGGGCTCCTAAACTATCCTGAGTTTGCTTACACTCTCAGAGGGGAAGTATCTGAAAGAAGAAGACAAATCATCAATAGAGTCTGGGAAAGGGTGAAGCTCAACGAGGAAGAAACCAGCCATCGGCACTTGAAAGGACATTTTAAGGCTCGTTCGCATCCAGACGTGATCAGTGGCAAGAAGGGCGTGGAGGATGTAACTTCGTAGATGATCGATACACTGCTCCTGGTGCAGGATCTGAACGGCATCCGGATGGAGGAAGTGCTGAAAGAAGACTTTATCGAGTATCTGGAGAATGTGAGTGCGACGATTCCGGATGACGCACTATTCGACATCACGATGGTGAATGTATGGAAGCTGTAAAGCACGACCAGAATCTAGGAACAGTATGCAGGTAATAATGAGTGTTTATCAAAACTGTTGATATTGGGATGTTATAGGATCGAAAAAGCTGATCAGGGAAGGGGAAAACCCATACATGCGACATAACCACAAATTCATGGTGCAAGGGGGGACGAGTTCTCAGAATGCCCCGTTTGGAACCTACTGAACAGGAACCATGATACATCTATTACATGTCTGATGCCTATTTTTCTTTATGTGCTTTTCTAACGCATATACATCTACATCTACTTTTCAAAAAATAATTAGAGAGCGATGACAGATAATTAGAAAGATAAAGAATCTACGTTTAAAAATCACATTAGGTATCCTTGCAAAAAGTATGAATCAAATCAGCATCGAAGAGGTCAGCCAGTCCCAACCCTCTGAGGCCAACAGGATCGAAAACATCGCAGAACCCAAAGGCGAGGCCGAAGAGACATTCTTCTTCACCCCCATCGACAACAAGTTCTTCAGCGAAAAGTCTGTCCAAGAATACCTCCTCAAATGGTACCATCCCTCATATTCTCACCGACGTAGGGGTCTCAATTAAACTCTGTCCTGTGCCTCTTTCCGGTTCGACCAACCATTCAACGACATGAATGCTGGCAGATTCTTGGTAGACCTCTTTAACAACCCAAACGTCAGATACCTCGTGCGCATCGTACCACACTTTCTCAATATCGATGTTTTAATTTTTCGCGACCCTAGCCCAACTACTCTGGAGAAAGCAAAACCATCTCAGAAGTGAAGTTCAACAAGCTGAGGTGCACAGAAACCACCATGGATCTCTTCGACAAACTTAAGGAAAACAAGCTAGTCGTCAAAGACTACATCCAAAAGACCTATGGCGATGTGCACGAGGACATCGAAATCAGCGATCTAATCAGAGAAGCTCTCCTAAAATAATAGAGTGAGCACTATTGTGCCTTTAACGAGAAGGACCGCCAGGAACTTTTGCTGCGTCTATTCCAGATATTCCTCCTTGGTGGGTCTTTGAACCAGTATGAGGATCTGATTCCTGCCTATCTGGACATCACCAAGAAGTTCTACAAAAGTTTGGTGACTGTACGCAAGGACTCTCAAACTGACAATATTTTCATCGAATCCTATGCCTATGAGATCAGGAAGATCCCGAACGGCGTGTATGAGCCCAGCTTCAACCCGCAGGACTTGATCTACGTGATAGTGAACCCCACGAGTCGGACGGTGCACATGATCGGTAACAAGTGGGTAAAGTTCTGGTGATAACATGACAAATAGTGGGTTATTTTATGTAAGTGATGAGTGACTCAATGGCCAGACTCTTTATTCAATCAGCTAAAATAAATACAAACCATAACGAACAGTCTGACTTTGGATTACTTTATGAAGAACAGAACCAGTTTTCGGACAGATTTATAATCATTAAAATCAACATTCAACCTTAATCAACCCATCCCCCATGAACAACGAGTGCTGCAGAACCTACTGCATGTTCCTCTCGGCAGGAGGATTCGGCTTCCTGGTAACATAAGCAACCCATCTCACACTTCCCTACTTCCTGTTCAACCTCATTAGCTCTTCCTCGCACTCATGGTCAGCTTCAAAGCAGAAACCCTCTACGTCATCCCCCATAACAGACTCGCCTCTGCCGTCGCCCTGTTCCTTTCCTCATTCGTACTCACTACCCCCCTTGACGAACCTTGTAGATTTACGGCGGCATCTTTGCATACATCTACTACAATAAATACATGAACGTGAACCGTCGGGAAATGATCCAATAATGGCTGAGAGATCGAAGAGTTGCAACTGCCGCGAACACCCAGGAACTGGATAGAATGTCGACAAACAGCAGAGACCAGAAGGCTTCGTGATAGTGGAGGTGAGAGTATTTTTGTGTTAATAAGTGGGTTTGTGCGAGACTGAGGCTGACTATGCTAGTCTTTGGGTTGTTTGTTTTCGAGATCAGATTTTCCTTGCAGAATGAATAGAGGAGTGAGTAAATTATATAAATAGATGGAAAGAGTTTCCAGCGAGGGACTTTACGTTCGAGCTTAATCTGCGGCAGTGTCTTTTTTATTGTGAAATATCATATTCCTTTTACCTGTGTCAGAATAATATCAATATTTAATTTTTTATTATCTTCTACAACAATTCCGACAAACTCCTAACTCCCCCATAATCTTCCAACCCCAGCCTCCCGCCACCACCATGATGTTCCCTACCAGCGAACCCGAAGTTCCCCGCAACAATTAAAGACTCGTACCTCTAATCTTTCTCTACTGCCTTTACCCTCCACAGCTATTTTAATTCTCATAATAAAACCCCTTAACCACTTACATACTCTCCCTCACACACCACACCCAATTATCACCTTCCCTACCGATAGATTTACATATATGAAAATGCCTCTACCAACAACAAGCTTCTTGCTGAAGTCAGACTTAGTCGCAAAAGGACCTCCCTCGCCGACATTGCGAAAAACATCGGATACAATACATTGAGACTGTTCAATTCAGAAGGCGGCGAATACTTCGAGGAAGATCTCCAGTATATTAAAGACAAAACCACCCTTTATGCTTCTAAGGGAGAGGATTTCGACCCCTCCTGTTCATTCGGATAGTATAAAATTATCTAGGAGCTAGGCGAAGGAGGGTTCGGTAAGGTACTATTGGGCGAGCACAGACTTTCCGGAGAAAAAGTAGCCATCAAAACTATCAAGACGGGCATGATCGGGTCTGCTGCAGACATCGACAACGTATTCATAGAGGCAGAAATCTTGAAGAGTCTGAACCATGACAACATCGTTAAAGTGCACAACTGTTTGACTCTACCCAATATGAACATGGCAATCATCATGGAGTATCTCCAAGGAGGCGAACTGCTGGCAGAGGTCCAGAAGAACGGCAGACTAACTGAAGCTGAAGCTAAAGTCTTCTTCAAACAGATCATCAAAGCCATGTACTATTGTCATCAGAACAACCTCATCCACCGAGATCTCAAGCTCGAAAATCTGCTCCTTGTCAACACCGAAGAAAAGAAAATTAAAATCATTGACTTCGGTATCGCAGGAGTAGCTTCACATTTCAAGATTGAGGACATGGATACGGGATCTCTCAACTATATGGCTCCAGAGTGCTTTTCAGCCCTTAAAGACAGGAAAATAGATGGAGGAGTTGACGTATGGGCGTGTGGAGTCATTCTTTATGGTATGCTTGTAGGAGAGCTGCCTTTCAAGGGTAACACCACAGCGGATAAAATCGAGGCCCTGCGCTCGGGACAGTACAAGGTGCCAAACAATATCGCTTCGGAGATAAGCGAGGAATGTCTACACTGTCTGAAGAGATGTTTGGATGTGAACCCGAAGACACGTATCAAGATGCACGAACTAACAGTACACCCGTGGAATTCAGATAAATTCTTCCCTGAGTACAAACTAACCCTAACATGTCTATTAACTTATGGATCTTCGGATCTGAAATTAGGACAAAAGCTGATAAGAAGAAAGAATAGCTGAAACCAGTGCTAGAAGAAGCACCTCCGAAAGAGAAGGCTAAGGTGCTGCCAGTCACGAACCCGAAGGTTCGCAAACCAACTATCAAGACCCAACCCCCAGCGACTAGGAAGTGAAACAGCCCCAAGACATCTATATCATTTTATTGACTAAGTATTTCTATATGTATGCAACTAATCTAAAAATGTTTTATTTTTATATCAGTCCTGCTGCTCAGTCTCAAACTCCTGACAATTTCAAAACTAACAAACAAATAATATGCAGTCCCATTAATAGTCCTAATCATCCCTAGAGCTAACAGCCTGCACTTGATAATATTTTGATATCTTCTGGCTATGAGGAATTTCACGAAGCTCGCCAATCACTTCTGCACTAGCAGCAAACCAGTCCTTCATATCTACGGACTACTCCCCCTCAGAGACTATTAGTACTCCCAAGTCATTTAATCCCATCTTGCCAAAAAATAAGTGCACTCTGCCATAACAACCCTCATCCAGTCCCATCTCCACAACTCCGTCCTTGACATCCAGACCTATCACTCCATACTCAAAAAAATACCCGAATCTATGGATATCTCTTTCATCGAAATCGTCTACCATCTCTATCGCCTGCACTTCAAACCCTCTGCCATCATGCAGGACTCCATGACTACTCTCATAAATAATATCCCTGAGATGTATCACAAACTCAAAGAAGACTTTTAGCTACTTAAATTGCCAGTCCCTTTGCCTAACCACTTCACCCTCCACGGTCGTCGACGACGTACACCCGATAAGAATAAGCTCAAAAAGGTGAATGAGGAGGTTGAAGCAGTACTTTTTGATCGCTTTAGCGCACCTCCTCTCAATAGTAATCTGCATGAATACTTGTTGCGAGTGATGACACCTTTCGGATCGCATGACATCAAACTGGACGATGTAGTGATAACGATGCGAGACCTGGATTACAGTTCAGATAGTGAGTAATACAGCTCAGAGTAGGAGAGGTATAGGGAAATCGAAGATGGCGAGTAAGGAGGGGAGAACTCGGACGGCATTGAAATAGACCCTACTATGATCAAGTAGATAAAGATTGGGCGGATCTAAATATTGAGGAAAAAAGACCCGTGATTTTGCATCCTACTGCTTCGAGAATAGGGAGTGCGACTTATCGTAATATTATAGATGCTCATGCTGATATCTACCTTGCCGATCTCAAAAAATATAAATGATCATGCTATGATTTCTCTGAAAATATTAAAAGTATAGGTAGGACTGGCGTGGATAGGATTTAATTGCTATTATCTTTTATTGCATAGTTAAACTAACAACGTACACTTTTCCACTCTCCCTCTTTTTGATATTCTAGCACCAACATGGCACAGCCTTCCTCGCGTAAGTACTTAATGTTCTATCGAATGACTTTATCCATGCAGAGATCGAGAAGTATCGAAACAACATACGCCAAATGTATCAAGAGTTGTCTGGCTCAATCGTAGATCTAGACCAAGTTAAGTAACTATTCAAAAGTCCTACAATGATTCGTTACTCACCAATGCCATAGCCAACAATATAAAGAGAAACAGGAACAGACCTTTCTGAAGACCTTCCTTAACGTGATGGACAAGATGAGCGAGTAGTTAAAAATAGCCCAATAAAAGTACCGCAACGTCGATATCGAAATACGCAAAGATGAGAGAATAATCTACCTGGAAAAAGAACTTTACTTGTTTAGATAAGAATGCTTGGCCCTCAGCAACAGGCTAGCAGAAGCCAATGCAACACTTAAGCAACTCAACCACAAAATAGCAGACCTCGAGCAAGAGATTGATACCCAGAAAGGAGCCATGGTCCGACTCAGCCGCAAGAACATTCACCTAGCTAACAGAATCAACCAAACCAAATAAAGGGGTAGTGAGCCTCATATCTTTATCACGGGCTCTACACAGGGAAACTATGATTCGAAGTACAAACAAATGGTCTTAATGAAGTCGGTTGACTCAAATAAAGAAGCTCCCATCCTGAAAAAAATGCCTATGCAGGAAAGGTCCGGGGCTGAAAATGATGAACGGATGCGAGCAGCCACCTTGGACGTGAAAAGCGTAGTCAAAGGAAATCCAAAGACTCTGCAGACTGAAGTCACTACTAAAAATCCGAACGAACTTTTCCAGCTGTGGTAGCAGTGTGCCAAGGAACTAACAGAAAATATGAGTGCTCTGCCGAAGTATTTGTCCAAAGACACGAAGTTGAAGCTTTTAGACAACTTTTTTTCCAAGTAGAAGGTGTTGGAACTGCTCAGGAACAAAATCTTTGAAGACCAATGCTGTAATATCAAATCCTGTAAAAATACTATAAAGGACCCACTTCTAACCGATCGTCCGCAAACCTCTCGGGCGATCACGCCTGGCATCACAGCTGACAACTCAAGGGTTCAGAGTCGCAACACCCAACGTGCTGAAGTAAAGCCGCTTGCACAGCGACGTAGTACTCGCCAAAGAAATATGAGGCTCAGATTGAGCCAGGATTTTATGGATTTCTCTGCAATTGACTGAATTTAAGGCGCAACTTTCCATGGAAAATGTATTAATCGAGAAGATATTACTTAGAAATAGAGTGGGCAATTAGCATTCATCAGTAGCGCCCTTCGAAGTACCGGTTCCTATCAGACACTCCATCAAAAGTTATTTCTTTGTTATGACTACCACTAAATAACTATTTGTTCAGTCGTAGTCTTGGCTGTTCCCCGTATTTGTTTCTCGTCCTGAGCTCAGTCTCCTCCAGTCTCCTTATCAACTCTTTAGTCTCATCATAGGTTTTCCTAGGGGTGTTGCCAGACCTTTGGTTCTTAATCGACTTCGCATCCATCAGCTCCTGCTCTCTGTCGAATAACTGTCTGTTCAGAAACTCGATTTCCTGCCTTAACTTCTCCACCTGTGTAGATTTACCAGTATATAAATCCTTGGAGTCTGTCGATGAACGACTCTTTAACTACGAATTCTCCTCAACAAGGCCTTCGTTTTTTATTATTAAAGAGAAGACCTTAGCCTCAAGTGATTTCTTTTCTTCGGTGAGCGATTTGTTGGTTTCTCGCTCTAACTTTGTCATTTTCTCAAGCTCCACTACTTTTGATTTGAAGAGCTGGTTCTCGTGCTCTAGTTCCTTGACTTCTTTGACCAATTTTTTATTCTGGTACTAAAGAGATTCCGTTTTCTTCAACATACTGCTCGAACGAGTATGGTCATCCTTGAACCTAAGCTACTATCATGCTGTTTTTACAATATATTTTTTACTTGCTACCCTCCAGTTCTCGATACTTCATGGTCAGGAAAGACAGCTCCTCTTTGAGTCTAACCTTTTCGGCGAACTATCTCTGCAACTGTTCATTCAAGGTCTAAACATCACGATTATCATACTTTGACTTCCTGCGCGTGACGTCCACACGTTCCTCGAGTCGGTTGTTGCGTTACTCAAGTTACGCCATTGTCTGATGCAGCTCTTTTGTTAGATCTAACTGCTCTATGAGCTTGTTATGGGTATCGAGGAGTTTTTCTTTGAGAAACTTTATCTATTCATCTTTGTTGTTATTGTCTAGAGTTCGGGAGTCAGGACTGCGGCCCAGATGAGTACTATTCTATCGTCTCATGGGGTGGACAAGATTGGGAAATATGCAACTATATTATATAAAATTAACCACCTGCAGCCGATCGAGGCTCGTGATTCGACTATCCGAAGACTTTTATTAAAACCAGACATCCCCATTATAACCTTTGCCCAAGATATCAATGATATGACAGTTATAAATCCCTCCAACAAGAGACTGACCATAATTTTTATTAGTAAATAGAATTCCCGCAGACTTTCTCAGACCTACTAATCATACCCTCCTGGTGCGTACCTTCGAATTCGCTTTCACACTCTTTATATCCACACTGACATTCAGCGTCATGACCATTCTCACGTTTTTTCTCGCGTCCTTTATGCTTTTAGGCTCTTCACTCACCAGCTTTTTGCTATTATAGATTTGACTTACGCTAGCTTTGCTTCTCAGGCCAGTACTCGTATTTTGTGGACAGAAACCGATGTTTTCCTTCTCAGTGAAACTTTTTTTCTTTTGTTGTTATCTGTTTCTCATCCAACTTTGATAGTCGTCGGTATCCTCTATCTCAATGTTGCGAGTCGTGCGTGCTCCTTCTTGATACTGATAGCTCGGACTGAAAGTAGGTTCACAATTCGAGCGTTCAGTGAGCGGGCCATTGAGGTTCGGTGGGTTTTTTGCTTTAATTTTGTGTAGACTCTTGAGGTCCTTAGAGTCCACGCTCGTGACACGCACGTGAGTTCTGTCATGTCTTGAAGTTAATATTTCAGCTACAGCCCGAGTCTGTTCAGCGACACTATCATGATGGATATCTAGCTTACTTAGCTCTTCAGAAGGCTCGAGGTAGCAGTGTTGAAAAGCAAAGGTGGGTTTTTATTTGGTCAAAAGAGCATCGCGAGAGGTAGTGCGTGCCAGTGCGATGGTGGGACTGCTTCCAAAGCGTAAGGACTCGTCTTCAGTGGTGTCAAGGGTATGATGAAGGTAATCGGTGTCGATGCCGAGCTGCATCTGCATCGACTTGTGTTTGATTCTGTGTAGGCTTTTGGGTTTGGAGCTCATAATTTCGTTATGCGTGTTGTGGCACTGATTATATTAATAATTAAGAGGGAAAAACTGATAAACAGCAAGATCAGTGCGAAGACTGGACTTGGGGTAGTGTGCTACCAGCTATCTGAGTTATAGAGCCTGGATGGATTTCCCTACCGATATATTGTGGCAGGAGAAACCCAAACCCAAATAAATGAAGATTGGTCTTTCCGGCCACGACTCCAAACAATATAATAATAATATAAAAAGACATACTACTAATCAGGAACTACATACTTTTGCATCTGTCCTTTTCTCCAGCTAATCCAAAACATAATAAACATGATCAAGAGGAAGATCGATCTTAATGCGCTCAAAAAACAACTCGTCAAAGGCAGAGTCAACTCCAAGTCCACCAAATACGAAATTGTTCTCTCGTACTTCAAGCAGAAGCAAGACAAGTCCATCTTCCGTGTCAAATTCCCTCTCCTCGTCCGCGAACTCCTTGATTCCCTCAACGCCTACGACTACGTGTCCAGCCAGCTCGCCCTCACGCCTCTCGCCAACCCTATCCACCCCAGCTCCGACGGTGTCATCCGATTCGACAACACCGACCTCAAGGGACTTTCCAACGAATATCCAATTAAAGAGATCTTGGAGTGCCTATTGATTTAAAAGGTGATCGACGAGAAAAGCAGAAAGACAATAGCAACCCTCAGTGTAGCTGAACAGAAGTTGATTCCATTCTTCAAAAAGCTGCGGGACATTTACAACTAGTTCTGCATCGGTGATAAAGTGCTCATTGAGGAGTCGGACTACCCAGCCTTCTACTAAGCATTCAAAACCGAGTGGCTGCGACGCGAGGAGAAAGGACGTTAGACATCCCTCCAACGACTCGAGAAGCGCATCATTCGTTGTCTGTATGTCTTTATAGCTCTTGTCGAAAACAACATCCTTGTCGCCATCGATGAGAAGGAGAAACTCGAGAAGGCAAAATAAGAACCGTTCAATTTAGAATTCGGGACCAAGAGCGAGAAGAAGAAGTCTCTGCGGGTGGAAAAGCACCACAACTCCACCTGCAGCAAAAATAGCACCGAAATGGTCAGCAACTTCTCTATTAAGCAGATCTCTCAGAAGAGCAACGATGAACTTCGATTCTAGAAGATCGATCACTCTCAGAAGAGCATGAAGGTGGGTCCTACGGCAGCCACAATTGCTAAGCAACGTTTTACCGTCTGCCGTCTCTTTCAGAAGGCATAGATCAAAAACCTCAAGGTTAAACTAGAGTATGAGGCTCCACCGCCACATGACGAATAATTTGGAGATGGCTACGTGGATCTTCTTTCGGACTGCATGGAAAACGTGGTTATTGGAGAAGCCTTTAAGCTGTGTGCCAAAAAACGTAAAATTAGCTAACTTTTCGGAAGGGAGCCGGGACCTGGGAGCACACATGGTCATTACTACAACTACGTGACACCAAGCCACATGTACCTGTCAAATCAAATGTACCCATACTCACAGAGCTATATTGCGCTGAACTGCCACCTGCCGCAACTGCCGGGAAACATTCAATACTTCAATAACTCTTACTCTAACATGGAGGAATAGCTTCACCAGATGCGGCGAAGCGTAGGGATGTTCCCAGTAATGAACCACGCGTACGGATATAACTCTAATAACATCGATACGCTGAGTGTGAAGAGTAGGGGTTCGCAACACGCGAACGTGCAGAATTCTACAGGGAACAGTATGACTCCGAACTCGCGCCATAATAAGAAATCAGGTAAATGATATAGAATCTTATGGACAATATATTCCCAAATATTGTTGTTTAATTAAGGCATTGTGTTTTCTCAGAATCCGTGGGTTATTTGGGGTGGTAGACTAATGTTCGGGTTGCTTGTTGGCAAGTGTATCTTGATCTTCGGGCTGAGCAGTAGGGATTGGTATTAAAGTAGTATGGATTATCTTTACTATAGCCCATAGAGGATTATTTTGATTGATCACAATTATTGTGGTACATCTCGCTAATTTGTTCCCACTGAAAATCTTCATTGGATATTATATGATATTATAAAATATTATTCCCAATGAGAAATCACCCATCCCTTTATCCCAATCAGAAGCTAGCCCCTCCTTAGGGGTTGGGGTTGGGGTTGGGGTTGGGGTTGGGGTTGGGGTTGGGGTTGGGGTTGGGGTTGGGGTTGGGGTTGGGGTTGGGGTTGGGGTTGGGGTTGGGGTTGGGGTTGGGGTTGGGGTTGGGGTTGGGGTTGGGGTTGGGGTTGGGGTTGGGGTTGGGGTTGGGGTTGGGGTTGGGGTTGGGGTTGGGGTTGGGGTTGGGG
>JAKZAN010000347.1:0-21040 GCA_023053545.1 Lepidurus packardi
ATTGAAATTTCAGGTATATTTTCAAGAATATTTTTTCGAAATTTCATTGAAATTTCAAGCAAAATTACAAGCATATTTCAACGAAATTTCAATGAAATTTCAGTGTAATTTCAATAAGATTTCGAGAAAATTTCAGGTAAAATTACAAGCAAATTTCAAGGAAATTTCATTGAAATTTCAGGTAAAATCACAAGCATATTTCAACGAAATTTCAATGAAATTTCAGTGTAATTTCAATAATATTTCGAGGAAATTTCAGGTAAAATTACAAGCAAATTTCAAGGAAATTTCATTGAAATTTCAGGTATATTTTCAAGAATATTTTAACGAAATTTCAATGAAATTTCAGTGTAATTTCAATAAGATTTCGAGGAGATTTCATTTAAAATTACAAGCAAATTTCAAGGAAATTTCATTGAAATTTCAGGTAAAATCACAAGCATATTTCAACGGAATTTCATAGAAATTTCAGTGTAATTTCAATAAGATTTCGAGGAAATTTTAGGTAAAATTACAAGCAAATTTCAAGGAAATTTCATTGAAATTTCAGGTAAAATTACAAGCATATTTCAACGAAATTTCATTGAAATTTCAGGCAAAATTACAAGCATATTTCAACGAAATTTCAATGAAATTTCAGTGTAATTTCAATAAGATTTCGAGGAAATTTCAGGTAAAATTACAAGCATATTTCGAGGAAATTTCAGGTAAAATTACAAGCAAATTTCAAGGAAATTTCCTTGAAATTTCAGGTAAAATTGCAAGCATATTTCAACGAAATTTCAATGAAATTTCAGTGTAATTTCAATAAGTTTTCGAGGAAATTTCAGGTAAAATTACAAGCAAATTTCAAGGAAATTTCATTGAAATTTCAGGTATATTTTCAAGAATATTTTAACGAAATTTCAATGAAATTTCAGTGTAATTTCAATAAGATTTCGAGGAAATTTCAGGTAAAATTACAAGCAAATTTCAATGAAATTTCATTGAAGTTTCAGGTATATTTTCAAGAATATTTTAACGAAATTTCAATGAAATTTCAGTGTAATTTCAATAAGATTTCGTGAAATTTCAGGTATAATTACAAGCAAATTTCAATTAAATTTCATTGAAATTTCAGGTAAAATTAAAAGCATGTTTCAACGAAATTTCGAGGAAATTTCAAGTAAAATTACAAGCAAATTTCAAGGAAATTTCATTGAAATTTCAGGTATATTTTCAAGAATATTTTAACGAAATTTCAATGAAATTTCAGTGTAATTTCAATAAGATTTCGAGGAAATTTCAGGTAAAATTACAAGCAAATTTCAAGAAAATTTCATTGAAATTTCAGGTATATTTTCAAGAATATTTTAACGAAATTTCAATGAAATTTCAGTGTAATTTCAATAAGATTTCTAGGAAATTTTAGGTAAAATTACAAGCAAATTTCAAGGAAATTTCATTGAAATTTCAGGTATATTTTCAAGAATATTTTTTCGAAATTTCAATGAAATTTCAGGTAAAATTACAAGCAAATTTCAAGGAAATTTCATTGAAATTTCAGGTATATTTTCAAGAATATTTTAACGAAATTTCAATGAAATTTCAGTGTAATTTCAATAAGGTTTCAAGGAAATTTCAGGTAAAATTACAAGCAAATTTCAAGGAAATTTCATTGAAATTTCAGGTAAAATCACAAGCATATTTCAACGAAATTTCAATGAAATTTCAGTGTAATTTCAATAAGATTTCTAGGAAATTTTAGGTAAAATTACAAGCAAATTTCAAGGAAATTTCATTCAAATTTCAGGTATATTTTCAAGAATATTTTAACGAAATTTCAGTGAAATTTCAGTGTAATTTCAATAAGATTTCGAGGAAATTTCAGGTAAAATTACAAGCAAATTTCAAGGAAATTTCATTGAAATTTCAGGTAAAATCACAAGCATATTTCAACGAAATTTCAATGAAATTTCAGTGTAATTTCAATAAGATTTCGAGGAAATTTTAGGTAAAATTACAAGCAAATTTCAAGGAAATTTCATTGAAATTTCAGGTAAAATTACAAGCATATTTCAACGAAATTTCATTGAAATTTCAGGCAAAATTACAAGCATATTTCAACGAAATTTCAATGAAATTTCAGTGTAATTTCAATAAGATTTCGAGGAAATTTCAGGTAAAATTACAAGCATATTTCGAGGAAATTTCCTTGAAATTTCAGGTAAAATTAAAAGCATGTTTCAACGAAATTTCAATGAAATTTCAGTGTAATTTCAATAAGATTTCGAGGAAATTTCAGGTAAAATTACAAGCAAATTTCAAGGAAATTTCATTGAAGTTTCAGGTAAAATCGCAAGCATATTTCAACGAAATTTCAATGAAATTTCAGTGTAATTTCAATAAGATTTCGAGGAAATTTCAGGTAAAATTACAAGCAAATTTCAAGGAAATTTCATTGAAATTTCAGGTATATTTTCAAGAATATTTTAACGAAATTTCAATGAAATTTCAGTGTAATTTCAATAAGATTTCGAGGAAATTTCAGGTAAAATTCCAAGCAAATTTCAAGGAAATTTCATTGAAATTTCAGGTATATTTTCGAGAATATTTTAACGAAATTTCAATGAAATTTCAGTGTAATTTCAATAAGATTTCGAGGAAATTTCAGGTAAAATTACAAGCAAATTTCAAGGAAATTTCATTGAAGTTTCAGGTAAAATTACAAGCATATTTCAACGAAATTTCAATGAAATTTCAGTGTAATTTCAATAAGTTTTCGAGGAAATTTCAGGTAAAATTACAAGCAAATTTCAAGAAAATTTCATTGAAATTTCAGGTATATTTTCAAGAATATTTTAACGAAATTTCAATGAAATTTCAGTGTAATTTCAATAAGATTTCGAGGAAATTTCAGGTAAAATTACAAGCATATTTCGAGGAAATTTCCTTGAAATTTCAGGTAAAATTAAAAGCATGTTTCAACGAAATTTCAATGAAATTTCAGTGTAATTTCAATAAGATTTCGAGGAAATTTCAGGTAAAATTACAAGCAAATTTCAAGGAAATTTCATTGAAATTTCAGGTAAAATTACAAGCATATTTCAACGAAATTTCATTGAAATTTCAGGCAAAATTACAAGCATATTTCAACGAAATTTCAATGAAATTTCAGTGTAATTTCAATAAGATTTCGAGGAAATTTCAGGTAAAATTACAAGCATATTTAGAGGAAATTTCCTTGAAATTTCAGGTAAAATTAAAAGCATGTTTCAACGAAATTTCAATGAAATTTCAGTGTAATTTCAATAAGATTTCGAGGAAATTTCAGGTAAAATTACAAGCAAATTTCAAGGAAATTTCATTGAAATTTCAGGTAAAATTACAAGCATATTTCAACGAAATTTCATTGAAATTTCAGGCAAAATTACAAGCATATTTCAACGAAATTTCAATGAAATTTCAGTGTAATTTCAATAAGATTTCGAGGAAATTTCAGGTAAAATTACAAGCATATTTCGAGGAAATTTCCTTGAAATTTCAGGTAAAATTAAAAGCATGTTTCAACGAAATTTCAATGAAATTTCAGTGTAATTTCAATAAGATTTCGAGGAAATTTCAGGTAAAATTACAAGCAAATTTCAAGGAAATTTCATTGAAATTTCAGGTAAAATTACAAGCATGTTTCAACGAAATTTCGAGGAAATTGCAGGTAAAATTACAAGCAAATTTCAAGGAAATTTCATTGAAATTTCAGGTATATTTTCAAGAATATTTTAACGTAATTTCAATGAAATTTCAGTGTAATTTCAATAAGGTTTCAAGGAAATTTCAGGTAAAATTACAAGCAAATTTCAAGGAAATTTCATTGAAATTTCAGGTAAAATCACAAGCATATTTCAACGAAATTTCAATGAAATTTCAGTGTAATTTCAATAAGATTTCTAGGAAATTTTAGGTAAAATTACAAGCAAATTTCAAGGAAATTTCATTCAAATTTCAGGTATATTTTCAAGAATATTTTAACGAAATTTCAGTGAAATTTCAGTGTAATTTCAATAAGATTTCGAGGAAATTTCAGGTAAAATTACAAGCAAATTTCAAGGAAATTTCATTGAAATTTCAGGTAAAATCACAAGCATATTTCAACGAAATTTCAATGAAATTTCAGTGTAATTTCAATAAGATTTCGAGGAAATTTTAGGTAAAATTACAAGCAAATTTCAAGGAAATTTCATTGAAATTTCAGGTAAAATTACGAGCATATTTCAACGAAATTTCATTGAAATTTCAGGCAAAATTACAAGCATATTTCAACGAAATTTCAATGAAATTTCAGTGTAATTTCAATAAGATTTCGAGGAAATTTCAGGTAAAATTACAAGCATATTTCGAGGAAATTTCCTTGAAATTTCAGGTAAAATTAAAAGCATGTTTCAACGAAATTTCAATGAAATTTCAGTGTAATTTCAATAAGATTTCGAGGAAATTTCAGGTAAAATTACAAGCAAATTTCAAGGAAATTTCATTGAAGTTTCAGGTAAAATTGCAAGCATATTTCAACGAAATTTCAATGAAATTTCAGTGTAATTTCAATAAGATTTCGAGGAAATTTCAGGTAAAATTACAAGCAAATTTCAAGGAAATTTCATTGAAATTTCAGGTATATTTTCAAGAATATTTTAACGAAATTTCAATGAAATTTCAGTGTAATTTCAATAAGATTTCGAGGAAATTTCAGGTAAAATTCCAAGCAAATTTCAAGGAAATTTCATTGAAATTTCAGGTATATTTTCGAGAATATTTTAACGAAATTTCAATGAAATTTCAGGGTAATTTCAATAAGATTTCGAGGAAATTTCAGGTAAAATTACAAGCAAATTTCAAGGAAATTTCATTGAAGTTTCAGGTAAAATTACAAGCATATTTCAACGAAATTTCAATGAAATTTCAGTGTAATTTCAATAAGTTTTCGAGGAAATTTCAGGTAAAATTACAAGCAAATTTCAAGAAAATTTCATTGAAATTTCAGGTATATTTTCAAGAATATTTTAACGAAATTTCAATGAAATTTCAGTGTAATTTCAATAAGATTTCGAGGAAATTTCAGGTAAAATTACAAGCATATTTCGAGGAAATTTCCTTGAAATTTCAGGTAAAATTAAAAGCATGTTTCAACGAAATTTCAATGAAATTTCAGTGTAATTTCAATAAGATTTCGAGGAAATTTCAGGTAAAATTACAAGCAAATTTCAAGGAAATTTCATTGAAATTTCAGGTAAAATTACAAGCATATTTCAACGAAATTTCATTGAAATTTCAGGCAAAATTACAAGCATATTTCAACGAAATTTCAATGAAATTTCAGTGTAATTTCAATAAGATTTCGAGGAAATTTCAGGTAAAATTACAAGCATATTTCGAGGAAATTTCCTTGAAATTTCAGGTAAAATTAAAAGCATGTTTCAACGAAATTTCAATGAAATTTCAGTGTAATTTCAATAAGATTTCGAGGAAATTTCAGGTAAAATTACAAGCAAATTTCAAGGAAATTTCATTGAAATTTCAGGTAAAATTACAAGCATATTTCAACGAAATTTCATTGAAATTTCAGGCAAAATTACAAGCATATTTCAACGAAATTTCAATGAAATTTCAGTGTAATTTCAATAAGATTTCGAGGAAATTTCAGGTAAAATTACAAGCATATTTCGAGGAAATTTCCTTGAAATTTCAGGTAAAATTAAAAGCATGTTTCAACGAAATTTCAATGAAATTTCAGTGTAATTTCAATAAGATTTCGAGGAAATTTCAGTTAAAATTACAAGCAAATTTCAAGGAAATTTCATTGAAATTTCAGGTAAAATTACAAGCATATTTCAACGAAATTTCATTGAAATTTCAGGCAAAATTACAAGCATATTTCAACGAAATTTCAATGAAATTTCAGTGTAATTTCAATAAGATTTCGAGGAAATTTCAGGTAAAATTACAAGCATATTTCGAGGAAATTTCCTTGAAATTTCAGGTAAAATTAAAAGCATGTTTCAACGAAATTTCAATGAAATTTCAGTGTAATTTCAATAAGATTTCGAGGAAATTTCAGGTAAAATTACAAGCAAATTTCAAGGAAATTTCATTGAAATTTCAGGTAAAATTACAAGCCTATTTCAACGAAATTTCAATGAAATTTCAGTGTAATTTCAATAAGTTTTCGAGGAAATTTCAGGTAAAATTACAAGCAAATTTCAAGGAAATTTCATTGAAATTTCAGGTAAAATTACAAGCATGTTTCAACGAAATTTCGAGGAAATTTCAGGTAAAATTACAAGCAAATTTCAAGGAAATTTCATTGAAATTTCAGCTAAAATTACAAGCATATTTCAACGAAATTTCATTGAAATTTCAGGCAAAATTACAAGCATATTTCAAAGAAATTTCAATGAAATTTCAGTGTAATTTCAATAAGATTTCGAGGAAATTTCAGGTAAAATTACAAGCATATTTCGAGGAAATTTCCTTGAAATTTCAGGTAAAATTAAAAGCATGTTTCAACGAAATTTCAATGAAATTTCAGTGTAATTTCAATAAGATTTCGAGGAAATTTCAGGTAAAATTACAAGCAAATTTCAAGGAAATTTCATTGAAATTTCAGGTAAAATTACAAGCATATTTCAACGAAATTTCAATGAAATTTCAGTGTAATTTCAATAAGTTTTCGAGGAAATTTCAGGTAAAATTACAAGCAAATTTCAAGGAAATTTCATTGAAATTTCAGGTAAAATTACAAGCATGTTTCAACGAAATTTCGAGGAAATTGCAGGTAAAATTACAAGCAAATTTCAAGGAAATTTCATTGAAATTTCAGGTATATTTTCAAGAATATTTTAACGAAATTTCAATGAAATTTCAGTGTAATTTCAATAAGGTTTCAAGGAAATTTCAGGTAAAATTACAAGCAAATTTCAAGGAAATTTCATTGAAATTTCAGGTAAAATCACAAGCATATTTCAACGAAATTTCAATGAAATTTCAGTGTAATTTCAATAAGATTTCTAGGAAATTTTAGGTAAAATTACAAGCAAATTTCAAGGAAATTTCATTCAAATTTCAGGTATATTTTCAAGAATATTTTAACGAAATTTCAGTGAAATTTCAGTGTAATTTCAATAAGATTTCGAGGAAATTTCAGGTAAAATTACAAGCAAATTTCAAGGAAATTTCATTGAAATTTCAGGTAAAATCACAAGCATATTTCAAAGAAATTTCAATGAAATTTCAGTGTAATTTCAATAAGATTTCGAGGAAATTTTAGGTAAAATTACAAGCAAATTTCTAGGAAATTAAATTGAAATTTCAGTGTAATTTCAATAAGATTTCGAGGAAATTTCAGGTAAAATTACAAGCATATTTCGAGGAAATTTCCTTGAAATTTCAGGTAAAATTAAAAGCATGTTTCAACGAAATTTCAATGAAATTTCAGTGTAATTTCAATAAGATTTCGAGGAAATTTCAGGTAAAATTACAAGCAAATTTCAAGGAAATTTCATTGAAATTTCAGGTAAAATTACAAGCATATTTCAACGAAATTTCATTGAAATTTCAGGCAAAATTACAAGCATATTTCAACGAAATTTCAATGAAATTTCAGTGTAATTTCAATAAGATTTCGAGGAAATTTCAGGTAAAATTACAAGCATATTTCGAGGAAATTTCCTTGAAATTTCAGGTAAAATTAAAAGCATGTTTCAACGAAATTTCAATGAAATTTCAGTGTAATTTCAATAAGATTTCGAGGAAATTTCAGGTAAAATTACAAGCAAATTTCAAGGAAATTTCATTGAAATTTCATCTAAAATTACAAGCATATTTCAACGAAATTTCATTGAAATTTCAGGCAAAATTACAAGCATATTTCAAAGAAATTTCAATGAAATTTCAGTGTAATTTCAATAAGATTTCGAGGAAATTTCAGGTAAAATTACAAGCATATTTCGAGGAAATTTCCTTGAAATTTCAGGTAAAATTAAAAGCATGTTTCAACGAAATTTCAATGAAATTTCAGTGTAATTTCAATAAGATTTCGAGGAAATTTCAGGTAAAATTACAAGCAAATTTCAAGGAAATTTCATTGAAATTTCAGGTAAAATTACAAGCATATTTCAACGAAATTTCAATGAAATTTCAGTGTAATTTCAATAAGTTTTCGAGGAAATTTCAGGTAAAATTACAAGCAAATTTCAAGGAAATTTCATTGAAATTTCAGGTAAAATTACAAGCATGTTTCAACGAAATTTCGAGGAAATTGCAGGTAAAATTACAAGCAAATTTCAAGGAAATTTCATTGAAATTTCAGGTATATTTTCAAGAATATTTTAACGAAATTTCAATGAAATTTCAGTGTAATTTCAATAAGGTTTCAAGGAAATTTCAGGTAAAATTACAAGCAAATTTCAAGGAAATTTCATTGAAATTTCAGGTAAAATCACAAGCATATTTCAACGAAATTTCAATGAAATTTCAGTGTAATTTCAATAAGATTTCTAGGAAATTTTAGGTAAAATTACAAGCAAATTTCAAGGAAATTTCATTCAAATTTCAGGTATATTTTCAAGAATATTTTAACGAAATTTCAGTGAAATTTCAGTGTAATTTCAATAAGATTTCGAGGAAATTTCAGGTAAAATTACAAGCAAATTTCAAGGAAATTTCATTGAAATTTCAGGTAAAATCACAAGCATATTTCAAAGAAATTTCAATGAAATTTCAGTGTAATTTCAATAAGATTTCGAGGAAATTTTAGGTAAAATTACAAGCAAATTTCTAGGAAATTAAATTGAAATTTCAGGTAAAATTACAAGCATATTTCAAAGAAATTTCAATGAAATTTCAGTGTAATTTCAATAAGATTTCGAGGAAATTTCAGGTAAAATTACAAGCAAATTTCAAGGAAACTTCATTGAAATTTCAGGTAAAATCACAAGCATATTTCAACGAAATTTCAGTGTAATTTCAATAATATTTCGAGGAAATTTCAGTTAAAATTACAAGCAAATTTCAAGGAAATTTCATTGAAATTTCAGGTATATTTTCAAGAATATTTTAACGAAATTTCAATGAAATTTCAGTGTAATTTCAATAAGATTTCGAGGAAATTTCAGGTAAAATTACAAGCAAATTTCAAGGAAATTTCATTGAAATTTCAGGTAAAATCACAAGCATATTTCAACGAAATTTCAATGAAATTTCTGTGTAATTTCAATAAGATTTCGAGGAAATTTTAGGTAAAATTACAAGCAAATTTCAAGGAAATTTAATTGAAATTTCAGGTAAAATTACAAGCATATTTCAACGAAATTTCAATGAAATTTCAGTGTAATTTCAATAAGATTTCGAGGAAATTTTAGGTAAAATTACAAGCAAATTTCAAGGAAATTTAATTGAAATTTCAGGTAAAATTACAAGCATATTTCAACGAAATTTCAATGAAATTTCAGTGTAATTTCAATAAGATTTCGAGGAAATTTCAGGTAAAATTACAAGGAAATTTCATTGAAATTTCAGGTAAAATCACAAGCATATTTCAACGAAATTTCAATGAAATTTCAGTGTAATTTCAATAAGATTTCGAGGAAATTTTAGGTAAAATTACAAGCAAATTTCAAGGAAATTTCATTGAAATTTCAGGTAAAATTACAAGCATATTTCAACGAAATTTCAATGAAATTTCAGTGTAATTTCAATAAGATTTCGAGGAAATTTCAGGTAAAATTACAAGCAAATTTCAAGGAAATTTAATTGAAATTTCAGGTAAAATTACAAGCATATTTCAACGAAATTTCAATGAAATTTCAGTGTAATTTCAATAAGATTTCGAGGAAATTTCAGGTAAAATTACAAGGAAATTTCAAGGAAATTTCATTGAAATTTCAGGTAAAATCACAAGCATATCTCAACGAAATTTCAATGAAATTTCAGTGTAATTTCAATAAGATTTCGAGGAAATTTTAGGTAAAATTACAAGCAAATTTCAAGGAAATTTAATTGAAATTTCAGGTAAAATTACAAGCATATTTCAACGAAATTTCAATGAAATTTCAGTGTAATTTCAATAAGATTTCAAGGAAATTTTAGGTAAAATTACAAGCAAATTTCAAGGAAATTTCATTGAAATTTCAGGTAAAATCACAAGCATATTTCAACGATATTTCAATGAAATTTCAGTGTAATTTCAATAAGATTTCGAGGAAATTTCAGGTAAAATTACAAGCAAATTTCAAGGAAATTTCATTGAAATTTCAGGTAAAATCACAAGCATATTTCAACGAAATTTGAATGAAATTTCAGTGTAATCTCAGTAATATTTCGAGGAAATTTCAGGTAAAATTACAAGCAAATATCAAGGAAATTTCATTGAAATGTCAGGTATATTTTCAAGAATATTTTAACGAAATTTCAATGAAATTTCAGTTTAATTTTAATAATATTTCGAGGAAATTTCAGGTAAAATCACAAGCAAATTTCAAGGAAATTTCATTGAAATTTCAGGTAAAATTACAAGCATATTTCAACGAAATTTCAATGAAATTTCAGTGTAATTTCAATAAGATTTGGAGGAAATTTCAGGTAAAATTACAAACAAATTTTAAGGAAATTTCATTGAAATTTCAGGTAAAATCACAAAAACATATTTCAACGAAATTTCAATGAAATTTCCTTGAA
Source organism: Lepidurus packardi (assembly GCA_023053545.1). Lineage (NCBI taxonomy): Eukaryota > Metazoa > Arthropoda > Branchiopoda > Notostraca > Triopsidae > Lepidurus > Lepidurus packardi. The sequence goes on from JAKZAN010000347.1 coordinate 10,705, forward strand.
ATTTGCTTGTAATTTTACCTAAAATTTCCTCGAAATCTTATTGAAATTACACTGAAAAGAGGAAATTTTAGGTAAAATTACAAGCAAATTTCAGGGAAATTTCAGGTAAAATTACAAGCATATTTCAATGAAATTTCAATGAAATTTCAGAGTAATTTCAATAAGATTTCGAGGAAATTTCAGGTACAATTACAAGCAAATTTCAAGGAAATTTCATTGAAATTTCAGGTAAAATCAAAAGCATATCTCAACGAAATTTCAATGAAATTTCAGTGTAATTTCAATAAGATTTCGAGGAAATTTTAGGTAAAATTACAAGCAAATTTCAAGGAAATTTAATTGAAATTTCAGGTAAAATTACAAGCATATTTCAACGAAATTTCAATGAAATTTCAGTGTAATTTCAATAAGATTTCAAGGAAATTTTAGGTAAAATTACAAGCAAATTTCAAGGAAATTTCATTGAAATTTCAGGTAAAATCACAAGCATATTTCAACGATATTTCAATGAAATTTCAGTGTAATTTCAATAAGATTTCGAGGAAATTTCAGGTAAAATTACAAGCAAATTTCAAGGAAATTTCATTGAAATTTCAGGTAAAATCACAAGCATATTTCAACGAAATTTGAATGAAATTTCAGTGTAATCTCAGTAATATTTCGAGGAAATTTCAGGTAAAATTACAAGCAAATATCAAGGAAATTTCATTGAAATGTCAGGTATATTTTCAAGAATATTTTAACGAAATTTCAATGAAATTTCAGTTTAATTTTAATAATATTTCGAGGAAATTTCAGGTAAAATCACAAGCAAATTTCAAGGAAATTTCATTGAAATTTCAGGTAAAATTACAAGCATATTTCAACGAAATTTCAATGAAATTTCAGTGTAATTTCAATAAGATTTGGAGGAAATTTCAGGTAAAATTACAAACAAATTTTAAGGAAATTTCATTGAAATTTCAGGTAAAATCACAAAAACATATTTCAACGAAATTTCAATGAAATTTCCTTGAAATTTGCTTGTAATTTTACCTAAAATTTCCTCGAAATTTAATTGAAATTACACTGAAATTTCATTGAAATTTCGTTGAAATAGGCTTGTGATTTTACCTGAAATTTCCTCGAAATCTTATTGAAATTACACTGAAAAGAGGAAATTTTAGGTAAAATTACAAGCAAATTTCAAGGAAATTTCAGGTAAAATTACAAGCATATTTCAATGAAATTTCAATGAAATTTCAGAGTAATTTCAATAAGATTTCGAGGAAATTTCAGGTACAATTACAAGCAAATTTCAAGGAAATTTCATTGAAATTTCAGGTAAAATCAAAAGCATATTTCAACGAAATTTGAATGAAATTTCAGTGTAATCTCAGTAATATTTCGAGGAAATTTCAGGTAAAATTACAAGCAAATATCAAGGAAACTTCATTGAAATTTCAGGTAAAATCAGTCCGTAAGGAATTAGTTCAGTCCGTATGGAATTAATTAAGTCCGTAAGGAATTAATTAAGTTCGTAAGAAATTAATTCAGTCCATAAGGAATTAATTCAGTCTGTAAGGAATTAAATCAGGCCGTAAGGAATTTATTCAGTCCGTAAGGAATTAATTCAGTCCGTAAGGAATTAATTAAGTCCGTAATGGATTATTTAAGTCCGTACTGAATTAATTCAGTCCGTAAGAAAAATAATTCAGTCCGTAATGAATTAATTCAGTCCGTAATTAATTAATTCAGTCAGTAATTAATTAATTCAGTCCGTAAGGAATTTATTTGTATTTGTATTTGTATTTTTGTATTTTTGAGGCGAACCTTGTCGCTATCGCGCCACATTATCGCCTTCGGCTTTCTTTTTCAACACACTCTCACTGTTTGGTACTTTAGCATCTTCAGATGAAATCTAAAATCTTCGTTTGTTTTATGAACTTGATAAAATTGTTTTGTATAAAAAACATATCATGCACTGTTCTGTTTCCGAATCCTACAATTTCTTCGAAGTCCACTGGTATGTTTTTGCTTCGCAGTTTGCTGAATAAAGCGTTGCGCTCCGCTCTCAGGGTTGAGCATTCCATGACTAGATGCTTCCCGGTTTCGTCTGCCTCACCACAGTTTCGGCACACCGGGCTATCCTGTAGATTAAATCTGTGTAATTTCAATAAGATTTCGAGGAAATTTCAGGTAAAATTACAAGGAAATTTCAAGGAAATTTCATTGAAATTTCAGGTAAAATCACAAGCATATCTCAACGAAATTTCAATGAAATTTCAGTGTAATGTATATTTTGTATGTGTCAGGTATATTTTCAAGAATATTTTAACGAAATTTCAATGAAATTTCAGTTTAATTTTAATAATATTTCGAGGAAATTTCAGGTAAAATCACAAGCAAATTTCAAGGAAATTTCATTGAAATTTCAGGTAAAATTACAAGCATATTTCAACGAAATTTCAATGAAATTTCAGTGTAATTTCAATAAGATTTGGAGGAAATTTCAGGTAAAATTACAAACAAATTTTAAGGAAATTTCATTGAAATTTCAGGTAAAATCACAAAAACATATTTCAACGAAATTTCAATGAAATTTCCTTGAAATTTGCTTGTAATTTTACCTAAAATTTCCTCGAAATTTAATTGAAATTACACTGAAATTTCATTGAAATTTCGTTGAAATAGGCTTGTGATTTTACCTGAAATTTCCTCGAAATCTTATTGAAATTACACTGAAAAGAGGAAATTTTAGGTAAAATTACAAGCAAATTTCAAGGAAATTTCAGGTAAAATTACAAGCATATTTCAATGAAATTTCAATGAAATTTCAGAGTAATTTCAATAAGATTTCGAGGAAATTTCAGGTACAATTACAAGCAAATTTCAAGGAAATTTCATTGAAATTTCAGGTAAAATCAAAAGCATATCTCAACGAAATTTCAATGAAATTTCAGTGTAATTTCAATAAGATTTCGAGGAAATTTTAGGTAAAATTACAAGCAAATTTCAAGGAAATTTAATTGAAATTTCAGGTAAAATTACAAGCATATTTCAACGAAATTTCAATGAAATTTCAGTGTAATTTCAATAAGATTTCAAGGAAATTTTAGGTAAAATTACAAGCAAATTTCAAGGAAATTTCATTGAAATTTCAGGTAAAATCACAAGCATATTTCAACGATATTTCAATGAAATTTCATTGAAATTTCAGGTAAAATCACAAGCATATTTCAACGATATTTCAATGAAATTTCAGTGTAATTTCAATAAGATTTCGAGGAAATTTCAGGTAAAATTACAAGCAAATTTCAAGGAAATTTCATTGAAATTTCAGGTAAAATCACAAGCATATTTCAACGAAATTTGAATGAAATTTCAGTGTAATCTCAGTAATATTTCGAGGAAATTTCAGGTAAAATTACAAGCAAATATCAAGGAAATTTCATTGAAATGTCAGGTATATTTTCAAGAATATTTTAACGAAATTTCAATGAAATTTCAGTTTAATTTTAATAATATTTCGAGGAAATTTCAGGTAAAATCACAAGCAAATTTCAAGGAAATTTCATTGAAATTTCAGGTAAAATTACAAGCATATTTCAACGAAATTTCAATGAAATTTCAGTGTAATTTCAATAAGATTTGGAGGAAATTTCAGGTAAAATTACAAACAAATTTTAAGGAAATTTCATTGAAATTTCAGGTAAAATCACAAAAACATATTTCAACGAAATTTCAATGAAATTTCCTTGAAATTTGCTTGTAATTTTACCTAAAATTTCCTCGAAATTTAATTGAAATTACACTGAAATTTCATTGAAATTTCGTTGAAATAGGCTTGTGATTTTACCTGAAATTTCCTCGAAATCTTATTGAAATTACACTGAAAAGAGGAAATTTTAGGTAAAATTACAAGCAAATTTCAAGGAAATTTCAGGTAAAATTACAAGCATATTTCAATGAAATTTCAATGAAATTTCAGAGTAATTTCAATAAGATTTCGAGGAAATTTCAGGTACAATTACAAGCAAATTTCAAGGAAATTTCATTGAAATTTCAGGTAAAATCAAAAGCATATTTCAACGAAATTTCAATGAAATTTCAGTGTAATTTCAATAATATTTCGATGATATTTCAGGTAAAATTACAAGCAAATTTCAAGGAAACTTCATTGAAATTTCAGGTAAAATCAGTCCGTAAGGAATTAGTTCAGTCCGTATGGAATTAATTAAGTCCGTAAGGAATTAATTAAGTTCGTAAGAAATTAATTCAGTCCATAAGGAATTAATTCAGTCTGTAAGGAATTAAATCAGGCCGTAAGGAATTTATTCAGTCCGTAAGGAATTAATTCAGTCCGTAAGGAATTAATTAAGTCCGTAATGGATTATTTAAGTCCGTACTGAATTAATTCAGTCCGTAAGAAAAATAATTCAGTCCGTAATGAATTAATTCAGTCCGTAATTAATTAATTCAGTCAGTAATTAATTAATTCAGTCCGTAAGGAATTTATTTGTATTTGTATTTGTATTTTTGTATTTTTGAGGCGAACCATGTCGCTATCGCGCCACATTATCGCCTTCGGCTTTCTTTTTCAACACACTCTCACTGTTTGGTACTTTAGCATCTTCAGATGAAATCTAAAATCTTCGTTTGTTTTATGAACTTGATAAAATTGTTTTGTATAAAAAACATATCATGCACTGTTCTGTTTCCGAATCCTACAATTTCTTCGAAGTCCACTGGTATGTTTTTGCTTCGCAGTTTGCTGAATAAAGCGTTGCGCTCCGCTCTCAGGGTTGAGCATTCCATGACTAGATGCTTCCCGGTTTCGTCTGCCTCACCACAGTTTCGGCACACCGGGCTATCCTGTAGATTAAATCTGTGCATCCACGATCCGATCTTGCCATGACCACATCTGAGTCTTAATACAGCAACAGCTTCTCTTCTTCTTTTGATGGTCCTCCATTTATTGGATCCTAGAGTTTCTGTCTTCAATACAATGGCCTGTGACGTATTCAGTATGATTTCGTTCAAAAACTCTCTTTCGATGTTTTGCTTGGTGATTGTTTTTAGCTCGTGTCTTGTCAGCCCGTTTGTTCTTTCGTTGCTGGAGGTTCTTCCTCTCTTTGCTGCTTGATCCACTGCTTCATTACCAGGGATGCCAATATGGGCGGGGATCCATTGTAAATTGATTGTGCAACCATCTACTATTAAGTTTCTTATTTTTCCCTGAATTTGTTGGCTGAGATCAAAATGAGTTCTGCAACCCCAGCTTTTTAGTACAGCTAGCGCCGCCATTGAGTCTGTTAGAATGACAAATTTTTCGGGGGGGTTATTCACTACAGAATCTAACGCTATTTCAATTGCTGTAAGTTCAGCTGACAATATGGAGGATCCTTGGAGCATGCGAAATTCCTTTGTCTCGCCCGTTTTTTCTATATATACTCCACATCCGGTGTTTCCTTGTTCGTCTTTCGATCCGTCTGTGAATATTTTCTTAAAATCCCTATAAGTATTTTCTAAAAATGCTAACACAAATTGCACTGCTATCTGAGGATTCTTCTTTGTGGTTAGTCCGTCAATGTCCGTAAAGATATATTTTTCTGTAAATTCCCATGGGGCCATCAAGTTTTCAAAAAAATTCCTTTGTGTTATGTCTGGTAGTTGAAATTTCTCTTTAAGTTCTTTATAGTCTTCCCAGATTATCGATTTGTTCTTTGAGATCTCCTTTACTATTAGGTCTCCCTTATGACATTCAGTCATTCTGTTAATATAATCTTGCGACAATAGCGTTCTCCTATACCGTAAAGGCAACATGCTCGCCGTACATAGCAATACCCCAATAGGGGTAGTTTTTGTTGCTCCTAAAATAATTCTTAGAGCTTTGTTTTGAATCGTTTCCAACGGTTGTAGCTTTCTTGAGTTAACAAACTTGTATATAAAACAGGCATATTTTAGTCTGGACCTAATAAGGTTTTTGTAGATGGTGAGTAAAAGGTTTGTGCTGGCTCCCCAGCTTGTGCCTGCCAGCCTACTTAAAATCCCTACTGCTTTCATACCTTTCTGTCGTAGATATTTAATATGCTCTTCAAACTTGAGTCTTCTATCGAAAATGACCCCCAAGAATCTTGCATTTTCGACCCTCTCGATGACCATGCCATTTATCTTGCACTTCTTATTTGTCTGCCATTTCCTTTTCCTGGTTATCACAAGGTATTTCGTTTTTTCCGGTGATAAGGTAAACCCGTTCCTTTTACACCACGTCTCTATTTCCTTAACTCTACATCTCAACTTGTCCATTGCGGAATCCGTATTTCTGCCCAGTGTCCACGTTCCCGCATCATCTGCGAAAAGTGATGTATTTGTGTCCCTCTGGTTCTCGGGGAAATCCGCTAGCATGATATTGAATAGCCAAGGACTTAAGACTGCACCCTGGGGTATGCCTCTTACTAGTCTTTGCTTGGTAGACAGGCTGGATCCGACTCGTACTTCCATTGTTCTGTCGCATAAATAGCTTCTGATGATTCCCAAGAGTTTTCCGTTGACCCCTTTTCTCCCCAACTTGTATAGAAGTCCGTCGATCCAGACCGAGTCGTAGGCAGAAGTTCGGTCGAGCAAAAGGACAGTTAGCACCCAGCCTTTTTTAAAGACAGTGTGTGCGTCGTTCATCAATCTCATCAACTGGTCGACCGTACTTCTACCTGCCCTAAACCCGGATTGGTATTTCGAGAACCAGTTATACTTTTCTGCTACCCAGCTCAGTCTTTTAATGAGCATTCGTTCGAATAATTTTGCCAGGCATGATATTAGGGATATCGGCCTATAAGATTGTACTGCTCCAGGATCTTTACCTGGCTTCCGGATAGGTATTACGACTGCATTTCTCCAGTCATTTGGTACTACTCCTCCTTCGAGTATAAAATTGAATATTTTTTGTAATGCTTTCCTCCATTTTGGTGGCATTCTTTTTAATAACTCGTAGTGGACCATGTCCTTTCCCTGGCTTGTTTTTGGTGCTGCTTTAATTACACTGTCTAATTCCCATGCTGTGAAGGGTCTTTCCAAGTTTGGTTCTACACTTTTCTCATTGATCATTGCCTGTATATCCATTTTCAACACATCTATGTCCACTTCTGGTTGAAATATTACCGGCTCTGCTCTCTGTACCCTAGAGAATTGTTCTGCGAAGGCCTCCGCTTTCTCTTCGTCACTTTGTATGACGCGTCCGTTTTTTTCCACTATACAGTTCAGCCCTTTTTGAGGCGACCCTTCCATACCTCTTATTAGTCCCCACACTTGTTTCATCGATGTATGCGTCCCCATATTTTCTACCTTTTTCTTCCAAAATTCTCTTTTTGTTTTTTGTGTCAATTGCTTACACTTGGCCTTGTTCTTCTTGTATATAATTAGATTTTCGGTACTGGGGTGATTCCTTAAAATTCTATAGCTTGCTCTGGCTTTGCTTAAGGCCTCACTACATTTGGTATCCCACCATGGCTTCCTTATTTTGTTATTTTTGTTACCCCTGTCTTGTGTCGATCTGGTTCCACTGCCCTGGACTGGTATATGTTTCTTGGTTATTCCTATGAGGGTGTCTACGAACGTCTGATACCTTACTTCGATTAATCCTCTTTGTGTCTCATGTTCTATGTCCGCGTCTTCTAATTCCTTGAGCCAATTTGTCCATCGAGCTTTCCTGAAATTCCATCGTGGGGCACCCTCCCTTACTTCGTCACCTAGTGTTCCTTCCACCTCAATTATTACAGGTAGGTGATCGCTTTGGAGTAAGGCGCCTGTAGTAACCTTCACTTTCTCGTATATTCCCGTCGATGCAAAACATAAGTCAATTGTGGATACCGATCCTCTCTCTGATATACATGTACTGATTCCTTTAGGTGATGCTAAAAGTAGTTTTTCCCATTCTTCTAAAAAGTTAAATAAAATATGTCCTCTCGTATCGTTAAAATTTTTGCCATTCCATAGATCGTGGTGTGAATTGAAATCGCCAAATAAAAGGATGTTCTTTTCCCTTCCAATTTGTGAAAGATAGAAATCATATTCTTGCTTCGTAATCTTATTTGCATTTTCCCCTGTTCGAACTTGAAGGTAGATGCCGGCTAGGAAAAGTTCCGTTTGTTCATGTTTTACTTTAATACATAATATTTCTAGTACCCCATTTTTGAATTCGTAACAGTGGAACCAATTCTGAATATAAGTTTCGTTTAATAAAAAACACCACACCTCCGCCTCTTTTCCCCTCTCGATCCTTCCTGATCGTCTTATATCCGTTTATTAGTGCGCTGTTTTCCTTTTTCAACCACGTTTCGCATACAAATATTACATCTGGTGCTCGATTCAGTTCACTTATGTATGCGCACAACCCGCTCATATGTGGGACGAGGCTTCTTGCATTCCATGACAGTACGCTTAAATTGTCGTCACCCATTGCATAAGTATTTCTATTGTGTCTTCTTCTGCTAACAACTCTCTTCCATGCCTAACTAACTCATTGACTTTTTCTTCCCATTGACCTTCTCCCAATATGACGGCGATGATCTTACACACCACTTTCCTTAGCAATCCACGTATGCCCTGATTCCTCTGCTCTGCAGTGCTGTCACGCTCTTTCCTAATTTCCATGCCAGCATCCTCTTGTCTGTTACTTTCCACTAGTACCACGTCATTCTTTGATTGTTCGCTAACCCCGTCAGCACCCATTGTCGTCTTCGGGCTTAAAATCTTCCTTTCTGCTCCCGAGATTACCGAGCTATAGGATTGTTTTTCTCCTTGGTCAGTTCTTCGTCCCGCCTCTATTGGCGCAGGTTTGGCCTTTTGGTGAACCGGAATCTCCTTAGCTCGTTCGCTTCTTCGTACCTGAGCCTGCCCAATACCCATCACCTTACGATAACTTTCGCATGTTGTGTCTGCTGCATTATGTTCTCTGCTGCAGTTCGCACATTTGGGTGTAACTCCCTGTTTCCTTCTAATACAATCCTGGAAGCGGTGGTCCTCTCCGCAATGACCGCATCGTTGTTTGGCGGTGCAAACTGTGCTCAGATGTCCAAAACGTTGGCATCTGTAGCATCGAACTGGTTTTGGTTGAAAAGGGATGACCGATACTTTAAAGTATCCTACCTCGATATGGGGGGGAAGAAATTCCCCTTCCAACATTAAGTGATACGAGTTATTTTGCACTTTCTCTTTAACCCCCTTTTCGTTTTCGAGGACACTGAATAACGGTCTTACGGCATACAACCCCCTAATTTTCTGACTAAGTATTTCTTCTTTACTCGTACCCCACAGTCTTATTATACCGTGTTGTAGAACTACCGGCTTTGCCATTCGCATGGCCACTTTCCACCGTCCAATGCTTTCTATTTTTAACAGCTTGGAAATTATTTTTTCTTGACGCGTGAAAAATAAAATCTCTCCTCCTTTTGACAACTTAATCTCTACTCCCTGTATCTCCATTTTCTGTATTATCTTTCCCACTTCGAAAGGACTGACCTTGCCAAAGTTTTCGCCTTCTACTCCCACCATTTTCGCAATAACAGGCCTTATCTCTTGACCCTGTTGTAGGTTGCCTTCCGCCTCGCCTTCCGTTGCCAGACTCGATGTAGAAAAAAGTTCCGCCCTTGTAGATGTTCTCTTTTTCCCTAATACTGCACTCTCTACCCCCCCTTGCGGCCTTCCTCCTCCTCTCCCATGTTCCGCCCTTGGGGATGTACTCTTTTCCCCTATAACCGCACTTTCTGACTCAGCTTGAAGCCTATCTCCTCCACTCGCTTTATCTTCCCCTTCCTTCTGCTTCTTTTTGGGGGGCCTTCCTCTGCCTCTCTTTCCTTTAACTTCCATGAATCCCTTCTCGTCGTTTAACCTCTCCCCTCGTTTACCTTCCAACTTCTTTTTCGCAAAATCCGCAAAAGCGTCATCCCTCACTTCCAAGTCAACTTCCACGTCATCACCGACTGCCCCCACCATACCCCTTCTTTATTTTACAGCAAAAACCAAAATAGTAATTCGAATTCGCGAGAACAACAACTAAATTAGACAAAACACCACTAGATACCACACAGAATACTAAATTAGACAAAACACCACTAGATACCACCCAGAATACACCAATTGAACCACTACAGACTCCCCTGGCCGAAGCCACGGGCCTTTAATTACTTCTGTCCTCACTAGTTTTATGGAAACTGACACTACTGTCAATTTGCTTATATAAGTAAACTAAAGCACACGAAGAATCACTGTCACAACTTAAAGGTTGCTGAAAAAGGCGACTGAAGAACTTTCCTGTCTCCACTCAACGTCTGCACCTGTTGGTTGCTAGCCCGTGACTGCG